>JAJPUD010008164.1:0-77537 GCA_023553655.1 Myrmecobius fasciatus | reverse complement strand
CCTCTCTTGGACTCATTTGCAAAATTAGGAGGTTGGACTAGATGACTTTCAAGGTTCCTAACATGTTGCTGCGAAGATTTATGAAACTAAAGTACTCTTGTTATACCACTTGCATGTACTTATCCCAAACCTCTATATCATACAGTTGTTTTTTTTCCCAATTACATATTAAAACAATTTTTTAACATTTGAGTTTGTTCAAAACTAATGCAGACAAGATTAGGAGGGAAGCAATAAATTGGGAAATCATCTTTACATTTGAGGGTTCTGATAAAGGCCTCGTTTCTAAAATATATAGAGAATTGTCTCATATTTGTAAGAATTCAAGCCATTCTCCAATCGATAAATGGTCAAAGGATATGAACAGACAATTTTCAGATGATGTAATTAAAACTATTTCTAGTCATATGAAAAGGTGCTCCAAATCACTATTGATCAGAGAAATGCAAATTAAGACAACTCTGAGGTACCACTACACACCTGTCAGATTGGCTAAAATGACAGGAAATGATAATGACAAATGTTGGCAGGGATGTGGGAAAACTGGGACACTGATACATTGTTGGTGGAACTGTGAACAGATCCAACCATTCTGGAGAGCAATTTGGAACTATGCTCAAAAAGTGATCAAACTGTGCATACCCTTTGACCCAGCAGTGTTTCTATTGGGCTTATATCCCAAAGAGATCTTAAAGGAAGGAAAGGGCCCCACATGTCCAAGAATGTTTGTGGCAGCCCTTTTTGTAGTGGCTAGAAACTGGAAACTGAATGGATGCCCATCAATTGGAGACTGGCTGAATAAATTATGATATATGAATATTATGGAATATTATTGTGCTATAAGAAACAACCAGCAGGATGATTTCAGAGAGGCCTGGAGAGACTTGCATGAACTGACGCTGAGTAAAATGAGCAGAACCAGGAGAACATTATACACGGAAATAATAATACTATATGATGATCAATTCTGATGGACACGGCTCTCTTCAACAATGAAATGTTTCAAACCAGTTCCAATTGTTCAGTGAAGAAAGCCATATACACCCAGAGAGTGGGATATGAAATGTGGATCACAACATAACATTTTCATGCTCTCTATTTATGTTTGCTTGTATTGTGTTTCCTTTCTCTGATTTTTTTTCTTGTAGATACAATTTTTCTTGCACAACAATGATGTGTGGAAATATGTATACAAATATTCGATTTGTCAAGTATTTTAACATAATTAACATGTAGTGGATTTCCTGCCATCTAGGGGAGGGGTGGGGACTGGGGGGGGGAATTTATAACAGAAAGTTTTGTAAAGGTCAATGTTGAAGAATTACCCATACATATGTTTTGCAAATAAAAAATTTTAATTAAAAAAACATTTGAGTTTGTTTTTTTTATTTTAAATTCCAAATTCTATCCCTCTTGTCCTCCCCCCAAAAGGTAGTAAACAATCTGGTATGGGTTTTATATGTGCAATCATATAAAACATTTCCATTTTAATCATTTTGTACGAGAACATTTAAATAAAAAAAAAGAATGAAAGAAAGTGAAAAACAGCATGCTTCAGTCTGTATCCAAACAATATATGTTCTTTCTCTAGAAATGGATAGTATGCTTCATTATTAGTCCTTTAGGATTGTCTTGGATCATTTTATTGCTGAGAATAGCCAAATCATTTACAATTTCTTTATTGTACAATATTATTAACTGCATTCTTCTAGTTCTGCTCACTTCATTTTGCATCAGTTCATGTATGTCTTTACAGATTTTTATAAAATCATCCTGCTTGTCATTTCTTATAGCACAATAATATCCCCACACAATCATATAACACAACTTGTTTAGCCATTGCTCACTTGATAGACATCCCTTTTATTTCCATCTCTTAAGCCACCACAAAAAAGAGCTACTCCAAATGTTTGAGTAGTACAGTTATTTCAATTAATCCACAAGAAGTTATCAGGTACCTACTATGTATCAGGATTTTGATAGTTTATGGAGATACCAATACAAAGAATGAAATTATCCTTACTCTCAAGTAGCTCACATTCTATCGTATCATCTCTCCTATTGGATTATGAGCTGTTTAAAGGCAGAAACTTTTTAATTATCTTTGCATCCTCCAAAATACCTAGTAAAGAGAAGAAAGACATTCTATAAATACTTGTTCACTGAGTAAAAAAGCATTGTGAGAAATTAATAGTGTCACACAGAAGATACTATTATTGTTACTGTTATTGTTTTTATTACTCCTACTACTACTACTCCTGGATATCTTTGATACTATTCTCTAACATACTTATGAGAAGGAAGAGAATAGAACTGATAATTACTTCAACTCTTATTCATTCATGTCATTTATCCCTTAAAGGATTTTTTCTGAAATTCTGAAGGCTGTTTTAGTAATATCCATAAAACATTTCTAACATAGAGAAATCATTGCCAAAAGTCACAGTCACACCTGGCCATTGGCATTTGTGCAGGATTCATTCTTAGAAAAGCCTTATATCATGGGAAGGAGATTAGGCTCCCCATTTTCTCATTTATTGATTTGTTTAGCCCTCAATCCAGAGACAATGACAATGATAGTAATATTTATGACTAGAAAAGTCTAGGTGGTCCTCCAAAAGTGAAGAAACAAAAATGTACTCAATGTAGAATATGAATCAAGTATAGGACAGGTACTTTATTCCTGCTCAAAAAAAAAAAGAATGTTAAATCAAAGAAAGAATTACAGTATGAGTTAATGGAATAATTAAAATAGGATTCAATAATTTAACATAACTATGGTTACAGTCATTTGGAAGACTAGTAGTTTAAGACTCACAATACACAATAGTTGTACAATTAGCTAATTAGGAATTTCCAATTTCATTTTATCTGTGAACACTATCTGATCCAGAAGCCAAGTATGTTCTTTTTATTTGCAATCTCTCTCCTGGAAGTGCCTGATCTCTTTGCTTTTCCTGTCATCAACAGCTGCTGTTTGGGTGGACATCATTGATACTATTTTGCCAACAGACACTCTCTAACACCACAATCTCAGAACTCCAGACGTTTTGCTATTCACAACATTGCCCAGACACTTGCACACCTAAGATCAGGAAATTACAAATATAAAAGAGGCAAAGGTAGCCAGAAGACCTGACACTATTTCTCCTGACACTATTTCTACCATATGGGCAGAATCATCTTTAGGATTGTGAGCCCTATTTTTCCTCTCACTAGAGATTATCCTTACCTCTCACTAGACACATCTTGTCTGAAAAGCCACAACCAAGAGGCCCAGCCAGAAGCTGTCTCTTCTTTTAAAAGGTCCCCTGAGTCATCAGTTGTTCTGATGCAATGGTCAATTAAAGGACTCTATCATTACACAGTGAAAGACTGTATACAATGAAAGAAGTCTTTGTACCCTGCCCTAAGCTTCCACATGTTAGAATAAAAGCAAGCAGAGAATATTTGTTCCATATTTAGCTCATGAAAAAGCCATGAACATGTTAGATACTGAATAAAAAAAATCTAAGACTTCCCAATAATTGGGTAGATCCTCTAAGGAAGAGTTATGGAAAAACATAGAAGAATTACAAAGAATAAAAGTCACTGTATAGATCTTCTCCAATGCAAGGATCCTCACCAGTGAAATCACTGTTCTATGAAAGCTTTGATGTTACCCTCAGATATTATAAGAATGAGTCATTTAGTGCCCCTGATCCGTCTTCAGTGTCTTTTAACTTGCTTTATCATTTATTAACTTCTTTATCTCCTCCCAAAGACAACATAGAATTTTCAGAAATCAGGTAATAAAAATGAAAAAAAATAAACCTTAACAAATGTTTTCATTTTATTGAAATCAGTTTTCTTGGCTAGAAAACCATAGAATGTTCTGGCATTTAGGGAAAACAGCCAAGCATTAAAGAGATCAAGTAAAGGCCCCGGCACCATACAAGCTGAAAAGGAACTTCACTGTTCCAGTGGAGAGGCCTTTATGCATAAGTAACAATCTATGTAAAAGCAGTTTCTACCCTTCTCCACAAATTCCACATTCAGTCTTAAGACTTCCCTAACTAGGGAAAGAAAAACAATATGAGGCCCCAGCATGTGTTCTCAGTTTATTTTTCATGAATTTTAACACGTCCTCTGGGTATCCACAGCATCATTGATCCAGATGATATTTTTATTTTCTCAGAAGCTGTGCCCATTTAGTCTCTGTTACTGGTTAGCACTCTCTGGCAAATGCTCCAAGATAAAAGAATCACAGTTAAGTGTACAAAAAAGTAAAGATAACAGTGCTTCCTGACATCACCATATGAGTCAATATCACCATTCCCAGAAGATAAAGATGCTTTTGAAATCTTCTTCACAAATATTCATTCAACAAATATTTTCTGGGTATCTATTTTATGTAAGACACTGTAGAAAAGACAAAAGTGAATGAGACTCTGTACATTGCCTCAAAAAAAAAAAAACTTAGACTATTAGGAGAGTTAAGACAAATAGCTATACTATAATTCAAAATTCAGTAATTGTCATGAGAAAGATACAGAGTGTTACTGAAAGAAAGCTTTTGTGAAAGGAATATATTAGACTTGAAAAATGCATAAAATTTGAAAAGGCAAAAATATGGGAATAACATTCCAGATAGATAGAGTGAATGGTTTGGGCTGTGTAGAAAAAACATGTAATCCAATGGCATTACAGCAAAAGATATATGAGAAAATAAGTGAAAGGTTGGAAAACCTTTCCTATGGATTCTTACTTGGAAAAGGTCTGGAAGGTCAAACTAAGAAATTTAGCTTGTATTCTGTAAGCAATGAGGAGCCTTTGAGTATTTTAAATAACTTAGAGCAGAATATGGCATTGGAAAAACACTTTAATCCATATGCCCAACTTTCTGATAAATATTCAATTCAAAAGTCAATTCAATATTGCCTACCTGGAAAAGCAAAACAAGGTTATGTAATTAAGAAAGAAAGAATCTCAAGTCACTACCCACCTACTTAGTTAAACATATACAAGTGATAACACTATAAAGCAAAAAAAAAACCCTCAGAATCTCAGTGAATTATTATTTACTATCCATTGCTTTATCCATACATTCTCAAAAATTCTGATATTTAACAAAAAAAAGGAAAAAAGAAGAGGAAGAAAAAATGGAAGAAGAAGATAAGAAAAGGGGAAGGAATTCTGAATATTGAAGAAAATTGAAAGAATATCGAAGAAAAAGAGAAGGAAGGAAAAGGAGAAAGAAGAGGGAAGAGGAGCAGGAAGGAGAGATACAATGATTCAAGGAGGTGGAGGAAATGGAGGAGAAGAAAGAAGAGCAGTAACAGATATGAACAGCATTCCTGAGCTGACATAGAAAATTTTCAGAGATTATGAAGATCTGGGCAGGGGTATTGTGAAAGAAAATGTTTTGGATTTTTCTTTCTTTTTTATTATTGTAGTAAGTTTATTTTTAACACACATTGCTTTATGAATCATGTTGGGAAAGGAGAATCAGAGCAAAAGGGATAAACCATAGGAGAGATTAAAAAAAAAACAGGAAAAAAAAGTGAACAAAGCATGGGTTGATTTCCATTTAGCCTCCTTATCAGATGGCATTTTTTGTTGAAAGTCTATTGGGATTGCTTTGGATCACTGAACCACTGAGGAGAACCAAACCTTTCATAGTTGATCATCACACATTCTTGCTATTATTGTATACAACGTATTCCTGGTTCTGCTTGTTTCACTCTGCATCAGTTCATATAAATCTTTCCAGGCCTTTCTATAACAAGCTTGTTGATCCTTTTTTATAAAACAATTCCATTACTTTCATGTACCACAATTTGTTCAGCCAGTCCCTAATTGATGGGCATCCACTCCTTTTCCAATTCTTTGCTACCACAAAAAGAGCTGCTACAAACATTTTTGCACATGTGGGTCCTTTTCCCTCCTTTATGATTTCCTTGGGATACAGACACAAAAAAGGCATTGCTGGGTCAAAGGGTACTCACAGTTTTATAGCACTTTGGGCATATTCTAGATTGCTCTCCAGGAATGGTTGGATCATTTCACAAATCCACTAACAATGCATTAGTGTCCCAGTTTTCCCACATCCCCTCCAACATTTGTTATTATCTTTTCTGTCATCTTAGCCCAATCTCAGAGGTGTGAGGTGGTACCTCAGAGTTGTTTTAATTTGCATTTCTCTAATCAATAGTGATATACAGCATGTTTACATATAACTATAAATAGCTTTAATTTCATCATCTGAAGATTGTCTGTTCATATCTTTTGACCATTTATCAATTGGGGATTGACTTGTATTCTTATAAATTTAATACCATTCTTATGAATATTATGGAATATTATTGTTCTGTAAGAAATGACCAGCAAGATGATTTCAGAGAGACCTGGAGAGACTTACATGAACTGATGCTGAGTGAAATGAGCAGAACCAGGAGATCATTATACACGGCAACAACAGTACTATATGACGATCAATTCTGATGGACATGGCTCTCTTCAACAATGATATGTTTCAAACCACCTCCAATTGTTCACTGAAGAAAGCCATATACACCCAGAGAGAGGGATGTGAAATGTGGACCACAACATAACATTCTCATACTCCTTGATTGATGTTTGCTTACATTGTGTTTCCTTTATCTGATATATTGTTTGTGTAGACAAGATTTTTCTTGCACAACAATGACAAGTTTGGAAATATGTATACATATATTCGATTTGCCAATATTTTAACATAATTAACATGTAGTGGATATCCTGCCATCTAGGGGAGGGGTGGGGAGTTGGGGGAAAAATTTGTAACGGAAAGCTATGTAAGGGTTATTGTTGAAGAATTACCCACACATATGTTATGCAAATAAAAAAATAAATTTAATACCATTCTTTACATATTTTAGATATGAGACCTTTATCAGAAATAGTCTGTAAAGATATTTCTCAGCTTTGTATTTCCCTTTTTATCTTGTTTCTTTCGGTTTAGTTTGTGCAAAAACTTTTAAATTTAATGTAAACAAAGTTGTTAATTTTGCCTTTCATAATGTTCTCTAGTCCTTCTTTAGTCATAAAAAATTCTGATAGGTAAATTATCCTTTATTCTCCTAATTTGTTTATGGTATCATCCTTTATGTCCAAATCATGTATCCATTTTGACTTTATTTTGATATGGAGTGTGAGATGTAGGTCTATGCCAAGTTTCTGACATATTATTTTCCAATTTTCCCAGAAATATTTGTCAAATGGTGAGTTCTTATTCCAGAAGTTGGATTTGGGGGATTTATCAAATACTAGATTGCTATAGGCCTTGAATATTGTGTCATGTTTATCTAATCTATTCCACTGATCTACCACTCTAGTTCTTAGCCAGTACCAAATGGTTTTGATGACTGCTGCTTTATAATATAGTTTTAGATTTGGTAATGCTAAGCCACCATCCTTTGTATTTTTTTCCATTAATTTCCTTGATAATCTTGACCTTTTGTTCTTCTACATGAATTTTATTATTTTTTCTGGTTCTATAAAATAATATTGTCCATTTGATTGGTATGGCACTGAACAAGTAGACCAATTTAGACAGAATTGTCATTTTTATTATATTAATTCCGCTTAGCCACAAACAATTTATATTTCTAAGTTTAGATCTTTATTTGTGTGAGAAGTGTTTTGTGATTGTGTTCATATAGTTCTTAGGTTTGTCTTGGCAAGTAGATGCCAAAGTATTTTATTTGCCTACAGAAATTTTAAATGGAATTTCTCTCTTGCTGATGAGCTTTGTTAGTAATATATAGAAATGGTGATGATTTCTGTGGGTTTATTTTATATCCTGAATAACTTTAATAATTGTTTCTAATTTGAATTGTTTCTAATAGGTTTTTGGATGATTTTCTAGCATTCTCTTAAGTATATCATCTGCAAAGAATGATAGTTTTATTTCCTCTTGTCTATTCTAATTCCTTTAATTTTTTTTTCTTTTCTTTCCTTTTTTTTTTTTTCCTGAGGTAATTGGGTTGACTTGCCCAGGGTCACACAGCTAGGAAGTGTTAAGTATCTGAGTTCAAATTTGAATTCAAGTCCTCTTGACTTCAGGACTGGTGCTCTATCCACTGCACCACCTAGCTGCCCCTCTTTTTCTTCTCTTATAGCTAAAGGCAACATTTCTAGTACTATGTTGAATAATAGTGGCAATAATGGGCATCCTTGTTTCACCCCTGATCTTATTAGAATGCATCCAGCTTTTCTCCGTTACAAATAATGCTTGCTATATATTTTAGATAGATACTGTTTATTAATTTAAGAAAAGTTCTCTTTAGCCCCATGCTATCTAGTGTTTTTAACAGAAATAAGTATTGTATTTTGTCAAAAGCTTTTTCTGCATTTATTGAGATTATCATGTGATTTCTGTTGGTTTTGTTAACCAGATGGTCAATTATGATAATAGTTTTCCTCTTATTGAGCCAGCCCTGCATTCCTGGTATATTCCTGTTGTATTATCCTGGATTATACTGCAGCTAAATTGCTGTAATCTCTTTGCTAATATTTTACTTAAAATTTTTGTATCAATATTCATTAGGGAGATTGGTCTATAATTTTCTTTCTCTGTTTTGGCTCTTCCTGGTTTAGATATCAGTTCCATATTTGTGTCATAGAAGGAATTTGGCAGTACTCCTTCTTTACCTACTTTTCCAAATAGTTTAAATAGTATTGGAATTAATTGTTCTTTAAATGTTTGGTAGAATTCACTTGTGAATCCATTTGGCCCTGGAGATTTTTTTCTTTGAGAATTCATTAATGGCTTGTTGAATTTCTTTTTCTAAAATGGGACTATTTAAGTATTTTATATCTTCTTCTGTTAACCTGGGCAATTTATATTTTTGTAAATATTCATCCATTTTGATTAGATTGTCAGAGTTGCTGACATATAATTGGGCAAAATAGCTCCTAATTATTCCTTCCCTTTCTTTTTCATTGGTGGTAAGTTCACCCCTTTCATTTTTGATGCTAGTGATTTGGATTTTTTTCTTTCCTTTTTTGATCAAATTAACCAAACTTTTATCTATTTTGTTAGTTTTTTCATAAAACCAATTCTTAGTTTTGTTTATTAGTTCAATAATTTTCTTAGTCTCTGTTTTATTAATCTCTCCTTTGAGTCTCAAATTTTCTAGTTTGGTATATAATTGGGAGTTTTTAATTTTTTTTCTAGCTTTTTTAGTTGTATGCCTAATTCATTAATCTCCTCTTTCTCTATTTTATTCATGTAGCTATTTAGGGATATAAAATTTCCTCTATGAACTGCTTTGGCTGCATCCCATAGGTTTTGATATGTTGTCTCATTATGGTCATTTTCTTGGATGGACTTATGGGTTGTTTCTGTGATTTGTTATTTGACCCATTCATTCTTTAGAATTAGTTTACTTAATTTCCAATTGGTTTTTAGTCTATCTTTCCTTGGCTCTTTATTGAATATAATTTTTATTGCATTGTGGTCTATCTTTTTGCCTTTGATTGTAAGGTTTTTATGCCCTAATACATGTTCAATTTTTATGCCATGTACTGCCAAGAAAAAGTTATATTCCTTTCTGTCCCTCATTCAATGTTCTCCAGAGGTCTAAGTTTTCTAGGGGTTAGATTTGTCTGATTCTGAGAGGGGAAGGTGGAAGTCCCCCACTGGAATAGTTTTGCTGTCTATATCTTCCTGCAACTGGCTTAAAATCTTCTCTAGCAATTTACCTGCTTTACCACTTGGTGCATACACATTTAGTATCATTACTACTTCATTATTTACTGTACTCTTTATTAAGATGTACTTTCCCTCCTTATCTCTTTTAATAAGATTTATTTTTACTTTTGCTTTATCTGGGATTAGAATTTCTAGCCCTGCTTTTTTTTTTACTTCAGTTGAAGCATAATAAATAAATACTTCAGCTGAAGTATAATAAATAAATGATGCTTTTTACTTTTATTCTTTATGTATTTCTCTGTGTCAAATGTGTTTCTTGTAAACAACATACTGTAGGATTCTGTTTTTTAATCCACCCTGCTATTTGTTTCCATTTTATGGGAGAGTTCATCTCATTCATATCAACAGCTCTGTCTTTCCCTCCCATCCTATTTTCTCCCTTATATATACTTTTGTTCTTTCTTACCTCCTGTCATTCCTACCCTTCTCTTACTAGTGTTTTTTTTTCCACCCACCCCATCCACTGCCTAATCATCTATCAATATTTTCCTTCTTTTCTTGTCTTTTTTCCTAGTGTTTCTGCCCTCCCTTTTCTTTTCCTCTTTCTCCTCCTACTTCTTTATAGGATTAGACAAATTTCTATACCTAATTGAATAATAAATTATTCCCTCTAAGAGCCAGAACTGATGAGATCAAGCTTCAGACCATGCTCATTCCCCTCACTTTTCCCTCTGGATTGTAATAGGCTTTTTGAGCTTCCTGGTGTGAATTAATTGTCCCATTATACCTCTCCTTTGCTCTTTTTCCAGTATAGAACTTTTCCCATTTCTTAATGTGTTTTTCTTTGATGTCATCACATCAGGGGCCATTTACAACCACACCCTCAGTCCATGTGATACCCCTCTCTGTCTGTCTCAGTGACAAATACAGTTCTCAAGAATTACTGATATTGTTTTCCCATCTAGGGATATAAATAGTTTAACCTTTAAATATATATATACATACATACATACATAGGCATATATTCCCCTGTTTACCTTTCTATGGTTCTCTTGAGTCCTGTGTTTGTAGATTAAATTTTCTGTTGAGTTCTGGTTTTTTCAATAGAAATGATTGAAAGTCTTTCACTTCATTGAAGCTCCATCTTCTCCCTGAAAGATGATGCTGAATCTTTCTGGGTAGTTAATTCTTGATTGTAACCCTAGGTCCTTTACCTTTTGGAATATGGTATTTCAGTCCCTCCTATCCTTTACCGTAGAAGCCTCCAGATACTAGATAATCCTGATTGTTTTTCCTTGATATTTGAATTGCTTTTCCTCAAGATTATAGTTTTGAAGTTTCATAACAATGTTCCTTGGGGTATTCCTTGTGGGATCTCTTTCCATAGATGAGTGATGGATTCTTTCCATGAGTATTTGCTCCTCTCTTTCTAAAATATTAGGACAGGTTGTCTTAATGACTTCTTGTAGAATGCTATCTAGGCTCTTTTTATGATCATGGCCTTCAGGCCTTCAATAATTTTTAAATTGTTTCTTCTGGATCTGTTTTCCAGGTCAGATGTTTTGCCAATGAAATATTTCACATTTCCTTCCATTTTTTTCATTCATTTTAGTTTTTTTGATTCTTCCTGTCTCACAATGTCATCAGCTTCAATTTGCCCTATTCTAGTTTTTGAGGTGTGATTTTCTTCAATTAACTTTTGTATTTATTTTTTCCATTTGGTTTATTCTACTGTTTTTAAGTAGTTGTTTTCTTCAATTTTTTTTCCTTCCTTTTCCAAACTGTTGACTCTCTCATGCATACCTCTCATTTCCTGTCTCATTTTTTCTTCTCCCTCTCTTATTTGCCTTTTGAAGTCTTTTGTGAGCATTTCCAAGTAGCCTCTTCAGACTTGAAACCAGTTTATCTCACTCTGATATTTCTTCTGTGGACATTCTGTCCTCATCTGAGTTTGTGTTTTGGTCTGCCCTGTCACCATAGTAGCTTTCTACTATCACCATAGTCAAGGTTATTTTCTACTTCTTTTTCATTGTCTTTCCTTTTTTTGGTATTTCCTCTTTTTTTTTTTTTTTACTTTTACAATGGAGCTCTGCTCCTGGGGTACAGAGGATGCTGTCCCAAGCTTCCTGTGCAGCTCTGAGCCTTGGCTATGATCACAGAGGCCCCTTGTGTAGGGGATATCTTTGCCTACTCTGTTCAGGAAACAACCTGGTTTCCCAGAGTTTGCCTTCTGAGTTGGGTCTGGAAGCTGCCCCACTGATTTGCTTCTCTACTGAGCCAGCACTGAGGGTCTTAGTTGCTGATTTGCTGTGATTTCCAGAGTATTTCTGACCTGGGCTGAACATCCTTTTAATACCAGTGGGACTGACCTTTCTTGAAGTTTTTTTCTTGACCTGGAGAGAGGTTTCATTCCATCAGACTGTTCAGAGGTTTGGCTTCAATTGAGTTTTGGAGGGAAACTGGGAAAGCTCAAGCAGCTTCCTGAGTTTAGCCTGCCATCTTTGAATTTTTCTTTCTATTAGGAAATAAGAGAAAAGAAATTGGGGAAATTTTAAAATAAATATAACACTTGTTAGTGCTCTTTATAAATTTAAATAATTTAAATTAAATTAAGGAGTTTAAGAAAATAGAGATGCATTAATATAACTTGGTTTATACATATATGCTTTTGATGTTTTCTTGAACTAAAATTTAAGACTTTATATTTATTGGTATTGAATTTCATCTTATTAAGATTTAGTCTAATGTTCTAGTCTTTCTAAATCAGGTCTTAAACTGGAGTACATAAACTTTTAAAAAAAATATTTTGTTAAGTGTGTTTCATTACCTTTGTATTTTATGCATTGAGAAATAGTATTCTGAATAGAGGTTCACCCAATAGAGGTTTCACCCCTACATACCAAAAGGGCTTATAGCAAATAAAAAGGTTAAGAAACACCAATATTATTTTTTTGAAGAGGAGAGTAAAGAGAATCCTATTATACAGTGTGCTACCTCCTAGTTTAGCTCAGCAATTACTTTCAGCATCACTTAGACGGCCTTGAATATATAGGGAAAAATCCAGGGTATCCCAAAAAACAGCTTAGGGTCCTTCATAATTATGTCCTCTGCATATTTTGAAGCCATTGATAAAATGATAAACAATAAGGGCTAACTAAGCACAAGATTCTTGGGCACTTCTCTGAAGACTTCTTTTCAAGATGGCATTGAAGCACTAATAAATACACTTCAGGCCCAATTGTGAATCCACCAAATCATACTATGGAATAGCTGATATTACTCCATTTTTTCCACAAGATAAAGTATGAAGTACTTTATCAAATGCATTGCTAAAATCTAGGTAAACTAATTCAATATCCTCAATTATAAATCCAATAACCATATTGAAAAAGAAATAAGATTACTCTAGTAAAGACTATATTTAATGAAGGTAGGATACCTCTTTGAGATGATTGTTTCTTTCTCTAAATATTCACTAATAATCTTTTTAACTATAAGTTCTAGAATATTGCCAGGAATTAAAGCAAATCCCAATGGTTTAAAGTTTCCAGAGTCCACTCTCTTCCCCTTTCTGAAAATCAAGATAACATTTTATCTTCCTTAGAGCTATGATACATTCCCCATGAGCTTTAAAAGATCACTGACAGCATCATATCTACCATTTTTTCCCAGTAACCTTGAATCTATTTTATCTGGGTCAAGTAACTAGGTCTAATCAAGGGCAGCTAAGTTTTCTCTGCTATATCTTTATTTCACGTGGATACCAACTCCATAATAGTCATTTTGTTCTGTCCTTTCTAAACCAAAGGTCATTCTTCTTGGCAGAGAAAACCAAGCAACTCTATCTTCATGGCCATGGATTATTATCATTATATTTGCCAAAAGCAATGTAATAATTACATCTCAATGCATATTTCTAACTGTCAAAGTTATCATGCCATTTAAAAGTTCATGATGTTTAAAACTATTTCTAGTCATATGAAAAGGTGCTCCAAATCACTATTGATCAGAGAAATGCAAATTAAGACAACTCTGAGATACCACTACATGCCTGTCAGATTGGCTAAAATGACAGGAAAAGATAATGACGATTGTTGGAGGAGATGTGGGAAAACTGGGATACTGATACATTGTTGGTGGAACTGTGAACGGATCCAGCCATTCTGGAGAGCAATTTGGAACTATGCTGAAAAAGTTATCAAACTGTGCATTCTCTTTGACCCAGCAGTGTTTCTATTGGGCTTATATCCCAAAGAGATCTTAAAGGAAAGAAAGGGCCCCACATGTCCAAGAATGCTGGTGGCAGCCCTTTTTGTAGTGGCTAGAAACTGGAAACTGAATGGATGCCCATCAATTGGAGAATGGCTGAACAAATTATGGTATATGAATGTTATGGAATATTATTGTTCTAAAAGAAACAACCAGCAGGATGATTTCAGAGAGGCCTGGAGAGACTTGCATGAACTGATGCTGAGCGAAATGAGCAGAACCAGGAGAACATTATACACAGCAATAATAATACTATATGATGATCAGCTCTGATGGACATGGCTCTCTTCAACAATGAAATGTTTCAAACCAGTTCCAGTTGTTCAGTGAAGAAAGCCATATACTCCCAGAGAGAAGGATGTGAAATGTGGACCACAACATAACATTTTCATGTTCTCTATTTATGTTTGCTTGCATTGTGTTTCCTTTCTCTGATTTTTCTTTCCTGTAGATACAATTTTTCTTGCACAACAATGATAAGTGTGGAAATATGTATACATATATTCAATTTGTCAAATATTTTAACATAATTAACATGTAGGGGATATCCTGCCATCTATGGGAGGGGTAGGGAGTAGGGGGGAAAAACTTGTAACAGAAAGCTTTGTAAGGGTTAATGTTGAAGAATTACCCATACATATGTTTTGCAAATAAAAAGTTTTAATAAAAAAATAAAAAATAAATAAATAAATAAATAAATGACCAGCAGGATGATTTCAGAGTGGCCTGGAGAGACTTGCATGAACTGATGCTGAGTGAAATGAGCAGAACCAGGAGATCATTATACATGGCAACAACAAGACTATATGATGATCAATTCTGATGGACATGGCTCTCTTCAACAATGAAATGTTTCACACTAGTTTCAATTGTTCAGTGAAGAAAGTCATATACCCCCAGAGGGATATGAAATGTGGACCACAACATAACATTTTCACGCTCTCTATTTTGCTTGCATTGTGTTTCCTTTCTCAGATTTTTTTTTCTTATACATAGGATTTTTCTTGCACAGCAATGATAAATGTGGAAATATGTATACAAATATTCTATTTGTCAAATATTTTAACATAATTAACATGTAGTAGACTTCCTGCCATCTAGGGGAGGGGTGGGGACTACGGGGGTGGAAATTTGTAACAGAAAGCTTTGTAAGGGTCAATGTTGAATAATTACCCATACATATTTTTGCAAATAAACAGCTTTAATAAAAAAAGAAAAATAAAAAAATAAAGGAAGGAAAGGGACACACATGTGCAAGAATGTTTGTGGCAGCCCTTTTTGTAGTGGCTAGAAACTGGAAACTGAATGGATGGCCATCAGTTGGAGAATGGCTGAATAAATTATGGTATATGAATGTTACGGAATAATATTGTTCTATAAGAAATGACCAGCAGGATGATTTCAGAGAGGCCTGGAGAGACTTGCATGAACTGATGCCGAGTGAAATCAGCAGAACCAGGAGAACATTATACACAGCAACAAGAAGACAATACAATGATCAATTCTGATGGACATGGCTCTCTTCAACAATGAAATGTTTCAAACTAGTTCCAATTGTTCAGTTAAGAAAGCCATATATACCCAGAGAGAGGGATATGAAATGTGGACCACAACATAACATTTTCATGCTTTCTATTGATGTTTGCTTGCATTGTGTTTTCCTTCTCAGATTTTTTTTCTTGTAGATCTGACTTTTCTTGCACAGCAAGATAACTGTAAAAATATGTATCCACATATTCGATTTGTCAAGTATTTTAACATAATTAACATGTAGTAGACTTCTTGCCATCTAGGGGAGAGGTGGGGATTAAGGGAGGAAAAATTTGTAATGGAAAGCTTTGCAAAATATAAATAAAAAAATAATTTTAAAAAAGTTCATGATGTAAAAATATAATCAAAATAACCTACTGGGGGGGGAGTAAACTGTATAACTGTGATTTATTGAATGCAAGGTTTGGTTGTATTTACTTCACAATGCCTCAAAGGTCAAGGGGAATAAAAAGTATTTAGTATAATGCCTTGCATATAATTGCCAAATGAATTAAACATTCATTTTTCTCCTCAAAAGTCCAGTTGTCTGGAGAGAGTGGTATTGTGCAGCTAATCCTATTGAATAATTCATTCAAAAAAAAAAGATAGAAAAATTGGAAAACCAGAAAATCTGCCTAATCCTAACAATAGGCCACATAGTTAATACTAACAGTTCTCAGTAGCATACCTATTTGTATGACTTTGGACAAGTTCTGTTTCCATCTATATAAAAAGAGGGGAGTCATACTAGATGATCTCTAGACATCATTCTTAGTTCTAATATTCTAAGATTTTATGGCTGGTATAAAAAAACTGATTGCAATATCATCTTCATTACTACATTCATGGTCTTTGTCAATCAAACTATAACTTATAATATGATTGGGGTTTTGTCTCAGGCACTGAACTGAAAAACACCAAATACAGAGGATGCTCACAGCTGATAGCAATTGTAGCCCTTCAGTAGTACAAAAACAATAAAGCTGAAGCACCTAATTAGCAAAAGGCATCTAGGTGGCGCAATGCATGAAGTACCAGGTTTGGAGTTAGGAAGATTCATCTTCCTGAATTCAAATCTGGCCTCATACACTTACTAGCTGTGTGAACCTGGGCAAGTCACCTAACCCTATTTGCCTCAGTTTCCTCATCTGTAAAATGAGATGGAGAAGGAAATGGCAAACTATTATAGTATTTTTGCCAAGAAAACATCAAGTAGGGTCATGAAGAATCATAAACATTTGAAAAATGACTAAGCCATATCTTGTTACATAGATATTTAGTAAGCAGTGGTAAGCTGTGGTGAATTCTTCTCCTCTATTTGTCTTGTTTCCCACCTCCTATCATCAGTACCTTTACACAATAGCCTCCCAGAGGTAATCTTGCACTAACCAATAACCTCAGATTCCTATTCTCCTCCTGGTATGGGGAAATGTCCCTTCTCAACTGAGGGTGTGTTCCATACTGCTTTGCCCCTGTTTATGGAGCAGCAAGGTGATACAATAGAACTCTGGATCTAGAATCAGTAAGGCCCGAATTTATTCTAGTCTCAGATACTTATTAGTTATATGATCCTAGACAAGTAGCCTATGTTTGCCTCAGTTTCTTCTTCTGTTAAATAAGTGTGATAACCACATCTGCCTCACAGAGTTGTTATGAGGTACAAATCAGATAATAATTATGAAGTGTTTAGCATATTGCCTGGCATATAATAAACACATATAAAGGTTAAGTATTATTATTTGTACCATTAGCAAAAAATAAAATAAAATCCTAGTCACAGCTCTGCCTGCTGGTGCCAAATATTGACCGTGTCCCAAGCTTTAAAAAAAAAAAACTAAGTATTTTCCTTTCCAACTCCTCTAGTTGTTTCTTTGAGAAACATTTCACATTTTTCCCAATTTGGCCAGCAAAGCCCTTTGAAGATATAACAAGCTTTATAAATACTAGGTATTCTTTGACTATCATGCAAAAGACTGGTTTCCTAGGCACCATGCCCAACTTGACTTATTTTTTGTTTATTATTTGTGCACCATCCCAGATTTGGTTGAGATGGAGCTTTATAAATTATGCTTATTATTATTATATTGATGTGACATGCAGCTAATGCCAATGTGGCTATTTGGGACTATAGAAAACAGTTCTCCTTGAAGAAACCCTGCCCTTCTATTATTCACATTTATAGCACAATAGAACACAAGGTAAAGAAATTCTTCTCCAAATTCTTTGTGATTTCTTAGCTCTTCTTCTTGGTCATTTATTGCATCTCCAGAAGCTTTGGCAGGATTGGGAATGGCAGCTAAAAAAAGAGATGAGATTTTTTCATTTTTATTACAACTATACTATTATTATGCTTTCTTTAAAAGCATAAACACCTTGAGTCTTATGGTCTTTTAATTGAATTAAATCATCATGAATGTAGTTAACTTAAGCAGCCCTAGGATGAGATGTGCTATGAAGAGGAGAGTACAACACACAATAATAATATTTTGCATTTATAAAATGTTTTAGGGCTCACAAGATACTTTTCACATACATTATCTCACTCATTCTCACAATAACTACGAAATAAACCTAGGCAGGACATTATTGTCCTCATATTGTAGGTAAGGGATCTGAGGGAAATTGACTTGCCCAAGATCATACAATTATGAAGTGGCAAAGACAGGGCTAAAAAACCAGGTCTGGTTTATTGTTCAATGAGTTTACTTCCCATTATAAAATGCTGCAGGCAGTTAGAAGACACAGTAGATAAAACACTAGTCCTGAAGTCAGGAGGAACTGAGTTCAAATCCAAAGTCAGACAGTTAGTGGCTATGTGACTTTGAGCAAATCACTTAACTCCATTGCCTCAACACAACAAATTAAAGTTACAGGACCCATAATAAACCTTTTTTTTTAATGCTTCATCTCTGCTGATCAGATCATAGATTTAAAGTGATGAGAATTATGGGGTTTTATAGTCCAACCCCAACATTTTACAGGTGAAAAAAATTAAGTCCCAGAAAGATAGGATCTTCCTCAACATCATTCAGAAAACAGGCAGTAGCACTGGAACATAAGTCCAAGTCCTCTAACTCCAAATTGAGGCTATGTTCCATTACACCACATGGTGCCTTGAACCACATCCCTTGCCTGTAGAAACAGAGATGAGATAGGACAATTCAGAAACTTAATTTTTAAATCAAGATTTTTTTCATGTGTTTCATTTCTATTTCTATTTCATAGGATGGCTTTGGATGATTGGGACATGAATATACCCACTCTCCAAACTTCCTGAGAATTTTAGCAGAACAGAAGTTATGTGTGATCCCAGGAAAGAAAAAGATGACAGGAATCATCCAATTCAGTTCCAGAAAATTATAAACATAGTTTAAGAATCTCTCTCTCCCTTCTCTCTCTCTCTCTCTCTCTCTCTCTCTCTCTCTCTCTCTCTCTCTCTCTCTCTCTCTCTCTCTCTCTCTCTCGTCTCTGTTTCTTTATCTGTTTCTCTCTCTCTCCATTTCTGTTTCTATTTCTCTGTGTGTCTCTCTCTCCCTGTCTCTCTATGAAAAGGTAATGGACACAGGAGGGGAAAGAGTTAGGGAAAAGGTAGGATTTTAAGAGAATCTCACAAAAACTAGAACAACCAAAGAGGGGAACTAGAAGGATTTTAAATAGATGTCAATGAAAAGATCAAAGAGTCCCTCATTATTTCTTCACTGCTTCAGAATATGAACCATTACCATCAAGCCAGTTTCCATATACCTGACTCATTAGCACCTCTACAATACCACAGAGCCTTTCGAAAACTGTTTCCACAGCTTAAATTGCTTTCACTCCTCTCTGTCAATTCAAATCTTTCAAACCTGTTCCACAGAGCCTACTTTAACCCTTTTTCAACATGATTATTCTTCCCTCTGAAATCCTTTTTATAATATATGTACAAAAGGCCAGCCATCAGCAACTGATTTGTTAAATCAGTAAAATTTTATTTAGCATTCTCATGTCCTTTCTCTTCCTCAGATTGGTACCTATTACCTCCATGTTGTTTCCTGGCTATCCATAGACTCCTCACTGTAGCACTCTACCCTTTGGGCAGATCCCCATTCTCTGAGCATTACTCTACCATCATCTCCCTCAAAATTTACCTGTTATATAAGTCACGTATTTTTAATGATTTAAAAGACACTTATTAAATCCTTATTATGTGGCAGTCCCTATGCTAAGATATGCATACAAGCAACCACAATAGTCTCTACTATGGAAGGCTTACACTATAAGGAAGACAATATATAAAAACATAAAATTATCTTATATATTTATACACAATATATAAAAGGGAGCTAGAAAAGTGGGCAGCTAGGTGGCACAGTTCTTAGAAGACTGGACAAGACCTGAGTTCAAATTTTACCTTAATTTCATAACCCTGGCAAGTCATTTAACTGTTTACCTCAGTTTTCTCATCTGTAAAACGAACTGAAGAAGGAAATGGAAAATAGAAATCCAGTATCTTTGTCAAGAAAACCCCAAACAGCTTCACAAAGAGTTGGACATTACTAAACTTCAATGATAAAGAAAAGGGATGGGATACCCGTAGGACAGCATAATTTGAAATTATAAGGGAAGTGTCATGGAAACCCAGTTCTGCACAAAATTAAGCAAAAGCCCACCTATCAGATCCCTGAGTTCAAAGCCAGTATCCTCCTTTTATAGATGTTCAGGGAGTGGTTTGAGGAAGTGTCCAGAATGCAGTCCCATGTCTAGACAGTAGCCAAAAAGTGATGTGGCAGCTTAGTTACAGACAAAATTGTAACATCATCTGATTGACTAATCACTATCAGAGCTATAAACAAATCTGGCAAATAGGCTTACTTCAGGGTGAAAAATTTAGAGGAATATTTCCAGCATTTGTACTCTTCCCATTAAAAAAGTAAGAGCAGAGTCTCTTGGGATGGGTAAGTAGGAATGTGCCAGGAGTTTGAGAATTGTATCAGAAACCTCACTTCAGCTCATTCTCTTCCAAGGTTCTCTAATGAGGTGGTAGGACAGACAGAGGATTAGCTAGCAGAACCATATTTCAGGTAGAGAGAGATAGGTCCTAAACCTGGTCTAGCAAGACAGTAACGTCAGTTCTATCTGAATACTCTTCAAGGGCTACCTCACAGCACATGCAACCTGAAGAAAAAGGGAAGCACATTCCTCTGGAATCTGAGGGACAGTATAGGAATTAGTCCTTGGCCTATTCCTACCCTTACTCAGTAGCACATAAAGGAAGAGAAAGAAAGCAATACTTCAGTTCTTACTGGAGGACTATACCTTCCTGGGAATGCCTTTACCTATCCACATCCTGGGAGCCTTTTCTTTACATGCAAGTCTTGCCTTATTTCACTTCTTAAAATTCCCTTCCAACACACTAGTACACTGGCTAAGATTTATTTGGGGCCAGAATGTACCACAAGAATCAAAGGCCCTCCCAACTATGATGAGTCATGAGTCTAGGGACTATTGCTCTGAAAGGGCTGATATTCCCAGAGGAAGGCAAATTTCAATAACTTAGCTAAAATAACTGCACTTGGAGACAAAAAGTTTGAGTCCAATGTCTGTTATAATACTATCCCTGGATTTCTATTTCCTCATCTCTAAAATGAGGGATTAGGTCCCTTCCAGCTCTAATAATCTTTAAGTATATTAGATTTGGGCTCTATTTAACTCAAACACAGTCCAGCCTCAATTATAGTCAACCTGAGCTTTCTTATTAAGCAAGACATTTCCTTTCTCTGGGAAATATAAAGAGTAGGAATTGTATTAAATGATCTCCAAAGTCCTTTCTACCTATAACATGATACTCTGAAGTTTTCTGAAAGGGTTGGCATCAAGGTTTTGTTTTATTTCCAAACCCCTCCCCAAAGACATCTGTTTGTCATTTCACTCCTACCCTCTTCCCCAGTAACAACAACAAAAATAATAACTAATATTTAGTATGTGCCATATACTTTGCTAAGCACTTTATACATATTATTTCAATTTGATCCTCACAACAATCCTGGGAGGTAGATGCTATTATTAAAAAAAAAAGCAGTGTTTTTTTTTAAGTACAACTTGTCAATAAAATGGCACTGATTTTTTTTCCTTCAGTTTGATAGAAAGGGTTAAAGAAAATAGTAGTATTAAAAAGTAGTTTTTAAGGGCAGCTAAGGTGGCACAGTGGATAGAGCACCAGTCCTGAAGTCAGGAGGACCTGAGTTCAAATCTGGTCTCAGATACTTAACATTCCCTAGCTGTTTGACCCTGGGCAAGTCACTTAACCTCAATTGCCTCAGCAAAAAAAAAAAAGTATTTTTTAAAGGGTAGATGCTATTATTACCCCATTTTGCAGATGGAAAAACTGAGGCAAAAAGAATTTAAATGATCACATACCTAAAAAGTGGGAATGAATTTGACTCAAGTCTTCCTGACTCCAGGTTTGGCATGCTACAGAAATCAGATTTCTTAGATGACAAGGGCAAAGAAACGATTAGCCTTAGTGTGTAGTTATTAAGAATAATTGGTTAACATTGGAAAGCCTAATTCTCTTGCTTTCTGAAGGGAGCTTTTTAGAATCCCTTTGTGGTATCCTGTAATCTCCAGTCACAGAAGCCAGTCTTTTAGCATTGTTTCCTAATCCACACCTACTGAAGAAGCTTTCCATACCCTAGAAATAGTTTGTTTTATTTGTTTTGGTGCAAAAATTCATAGCTATGGTTCTGGTCTCTACATTATTAATGACTACTAATAATCATAATTATTAATGACTACTAATAGTCATTAATAACCTGAGGGAGAAAGGAGATATAGAGACAGAGATATATAGATACACATCACACACATACAGAAGAATCTTTGAGATCCAAAATCTGTAATGGGAGAATTTCAGAAACAGAATTGGCCAGCTAGAAGGGATATTTGGAAAGGGGTTGCTTTTTCAGAATCCACAAGTCACACCATGTAGGCAAATCCTGGTTCTGCATAAATTTTGTTTGGTACTTTGTTCTCACATTTCATACATGAGCAACTGGTAGCTTGTGAGCTTTGGGCTTAATGAGTCAAGAAGACCTTAATTGGAATCCTGCCTCAGAAACTTAGTAAGTATGTGACCCAAAGATGGAGGAGTGCAGACATGACTCTCTGTGATCTCCTCTGACCTTCTCTCAAACCAACAGCAGATTAAGCCTCTGAATTGATTTTGGAGTCAAAACTCCCCCAAATATTTGGAGTACAACACATTCCCAGAAGTAGTTACCTTGGAGGAGCTTCAGAACAGGTCTGTTTCAGTCGGGCAGGGGGGACAGTTTGCCAAGCCCAGACAGCAGCACAGACAGGGCAGGAAGCCGGGCTGGGACTCAGAGCATGGCAGTTTCTAAGCACCTGGGAAGTTCTGTGAGCCTGTGGAACCACTCTGCCCTACTTGTGGGCAGGTGCTTTGGCAGATCTGCCTTTTGTAAAAGGTAAATTGTAAACCACTGAGAACCCTGGACCTGCGCCCCCCCCACTGCCCAGCACCTGAAGTCAATCAACAGAACTGCCCCATTTCAAGTAAAAGCAGCTGTTGCTCCTTTGCTTTGAACAGACTTCAAGCTTCTTATAAAAAAATGAATAATAAATAAAAAAGAGCTCTCATCATAGACAGCTTTTATGGAGAGAGAGAAGAACAGACCTCAGGTCCTGAGGTTCATAAAGGTAAAGCAACTCCAGAGGAAGCCACAAAGGGAGACATAAGCTGGTCCCCAAGTCACAAGTCTTTTGTGGAAGATTGCATAAAGAATCTCAAAAGAGAGTTAGAAGAAAAATGGGGAAATGAAATGAGATCATTGCAAGAAGGATATAATGCCCTACAAAAGAGATATGAAAAAAACCAATTCACTGAAAATCAAAATTGGTGAAATGGAAAAAGACTGCAATGAACAAAAAAAATCAATTGGCCAATTACAAAAGGAGCTAAGAAAAGGTAACTGAAGAAAATAATACACTAAAAATTAGAATTGAACAAATGGAAGTGAATGAATCAATAAGACTTCAAGAATCAGTTAAACAAAAACAAAAAAATGAAAAAATAGGAGAAAATATGAAATATCTCCTAGGAAAAACAGCTGACCTAGAAAATAGATTTAGGAGAGACAATCTAAGGATTATTGGACTTCCTAAAAGCCATGATGAAAAGAAGAACCTAGACACTCTCTTACAGGAAATCATGAAAGAAAACTGCCCTGTTGTTTTAGAATCAGAAGGTAAAGTAGCCATCAAAAGAATTCACTGATCACTTCCTGAAAGAGACCCCAAAATTAAATCCCCAAGGAGTATCATGGCTAAATTTCAGGACTATCACACCAAGGAAAAGATATTGCAAACAGCTAGAAAAAAAAATTTCAAATACTGAGGAACTATAATTAGAATAAGCCAGGATCTGTCAGCTTCCACCTTAAAGGATTGAAGGGCCTGGAATCAGATATTCTGAAAGGCAAAGGAACTTGGATTATAGCCAAGAATAAGCTATCCAGATAGAATAAGCATTATCTTTCAGGGAAGAAGATGGACATTTAATGATACAGGTGAATTTCACCTATTTCTAATGAAAAGACCAGATCTGAACAAAAGATTTGACTTCCAAACACAGAACTCAATTGAAGTATAAAAAGGTAAAAAGGAAAGAAAGCTTGAGAACTATATTTCTATTATGGGTATACTTAGAGAATGGGGGTATAATTTTATTTTACTTTGTTAATTTGAAAAAGAAACTAGAGGTAGAAGGGGGATCATACTGGAAAAAGAGGAAAAAGGAGGTAAATTAAGGTTTAAAAAAAGGAGGTTGAAAATAAGGTAAAATCTCATAAAGAGGCAAAAGGAAACCTAATATGATTGAGGGACAGAAGGGAGAGGGGTGAACATTGTGTGAATCTTACTCTCATCAGATTGGGCTCTGAAAGAGAATATACAAAACATTCAGTTTCACAGAGAAACTTGTCCCTCCTTGTAGGGAAGTTAGAGGGAAAGGAGGAAAAGAAAAGGAAAGATTAAAATAAGGGAAAATAAAAGAATTAAGGAAAAGATGTAAAAAGGGGGAGGGGCTCTAAAGGGGGGAGGACTGTTTGAGGGAGGTGATCATCAGAAGCAAAATACTGGGGAGGGGGGAAGGGATAAAGGAAAAAGGAAAAAGAAAAACATAACTTTGGGTAAATAAGATGGCAGGAAATATAGAATTAGTTATTTTAACTGTGAATGTGAACGGAATGAACTGTCCCATAAAATGGAAGTGTATAGAAGACTGGATTAAAAGCCAAAATTCAACAATATGTTGTTTACAAGAAACACATCTATCAAATGGAGATACATAAAAGGTGAAGGTAAAGGGCTAGAGCAGAATCTATTATGCTTCAGGTGAACAAAAAAAAAGCAGGGGTAGCAATCCTGATCTCAGATCAAGCAAAAGCAAAGATAGATTTAATTAAAAGAGATAAGGAAGGAACTATATTTTACTAAAGGGTACCATAGAAAATGAAGCAATATCAATACTAAACATATATGCACCAAGTGGTATAGCATCCAAATTCATAGAGGAGAAATTAAGAGAGATGCAAGAAGAAATAGACAGCAAAACTATACTAGTGGGGGATCTCAACTTTGCTGTCTCAGAATTAGATAAATTGAACCACAAAATAAATAAAAAAGAAGTTAAGGAAGTAAACAAAATGTTAGAAAAGTTAAGTATGATGGAGCTTTGGAGAAAATTGAATGGAGACAGAAAGAAGTTTACTTTTTTCTCAGAGGTTCATGGAACTTATACAAAAATCAACCATATGTTAGGGCACAAAAATCTCAAAATCAAATGCAGAAAGGCAGAAATAGTAAATGCATTTTTTTTCTGATCATGATGCAATAAAAATCAGATGCAATATAAGACCAGGAAAAAACAGACCAAAAGTTAATTGGAAATTAAATGATCTAATCCTAAAGAATGAATAGGTGAAACAGCAAATCATAGACATAATCAATAATTTCAAACAGGAGAATGACAATAATGAGACAACATACCAAAATTTGTGGGATATAGCCAAAGTGCTTATGATGGAAAATTTTATATCTCTAGATGCTTACTTGCATAAAATAGAGAAATAGAAGATCAATGAATTGGGACTACAATTTTAAAATCTAGAAAAAGAACAAATTAAAAACCTTCAATTAAATGCCAAATTGGAAATTCTGAAAATAAAAGGGGAGATTAATAAAACTGAAAATAAGAAAACTATTGAAGTAATAAATAAATCTGAGTTGGTTTTATGAAAAAACCAACAAAATAGATAAGCCTTTAGTTAATTTAATTAGGAAAAGGAAAGAGGAAAATCAAATTGTTAGTCTCAAGAATGAAAAGGGAGAACTTTCCACCAATGAAGAGGAAATTAGAGCAATAATTAGGAGTTACTTTGCCCAACTTTATGCCAGTAAGTTTGATAATCTAAATGAAATGGAGGAATATCTACAAAAATATAGATTACCCAGGTTAAAAAAAGAGGAAATAAATCATTTAAATAGCCCCATTTTAGAAAAAACAAATAAAACAAGCTATTAATCAATTCCCTAAGAAAAAATCTCGAGGGCCAGATGGATTTACATGTGAATTCTACCAAACATTCAAAGAACAATTAATTCCAATACTATATAAACTATTTGAAAAAATGGGGAAAAAAAGGTGTACTACCAAATTCTTTTTGTGATACAGATATGGTGCTGATAGCTAAAGCAGGTAGGATGAAAACAGATAAAGAAAACTATAGACCAATTTCCCTAATGAATATTGATGCAAAAATCTTAAATAAAATATTAGCAACAAGATTACAGCAAGTCATCCCTAGGATAATACACTGTGACCAAGTAGGATTTATACCAGGAATGCAAGGCTAGTTCAATATTAGGAAAACCATCAGCATAATCAATTATATTAATAACCAAACTAACAAAAACCATATGTTTATCTCAATAGATGCAGAAAAAGCATTTGATACAATCCAATACCCAATCCTATTAAAAACACTAGAGAGTATAGGAATAAATGGGCTTTTCCTTACAATGATCAGTAGCATCTATTTAAAACCACCAGCAAGCATCATATGTAATGGAGACAAACTAAAACCATTCCCGATAAGATCAGGAGTGGAACAAGGCTGCCCACTGTCACCATTACTATTCAATATTGCATTATAAATGTTAGCTTTGGAAGTAAGAGAAGAAAAAGAGATAAAAGGAATTAGAGTAGGTAATGAGAAAAGTAAATTATCACTCTTTGCAGATGATATGATGGTCTACATAGAGAAGCCTTGAGAATCAACAAAAAACTATTAGAAATAATATACAACTTTAGCAAAGTTGCAAAATACAAAATAAATCTACATAAATCATCAGCATTTTTATATATTACCAACAAAGTTCAGCATGAGATAAAAAAAGAAATTCCATTCAAAATAACTGTTGATAGTATAAAATACTTGGGAATCTATCTGCCAAGGGAAAGTCAGAAACTATAGGAACTAAACTACAAAACATTTTCCACACAAATAAAGTCAGACCTAATCAGTTGGAAAAACATCAAGTGTTCATGGGTAGGCCGAGTGAATATAATAAAAATGACAGTACTAACCAAACTAATTTACTTATTTAGTGCGAAACCAATCAAACTCCCAAGAAATTATTTTACAGATCTAGAAAAAACAGTAGCGAAGTTCATTTCAAAGAATTTCAAGGGAATTAATGAAAAAAAAAGGCTGATGAGGATGGCCAGACCTAAAACTATATTATAAAGCAGTGGTCATCAAAACTGTTTGGTACTGGCTAAGAAATAGTGTAGTAGATCAGTGGAACAGGATAGGATTACAGGACAAACTAGGCAATAACTATAGCAATCTAGTGTTTGACAAACCTAAAGACCCTAGCTTTGGGGATAAAAATTCACTATTTGACAAAAACTGCTGGGAAAATTGGAAACTAATATGGAAGAAATCAGGGCTTGACCCACACCTAACACCACATACTAAGATAAGATTTAAATGGGTTCATGATTAGACATAAAGAGTAATAATATAGGGGCATCTAGGTGGTGCAGTGGACAGAGCACCAGCCCTGAAGTCAGAAGGACCTGAGTTCAAATCTGGTTTCAGAGACTTAAAGTTCCTAGCTATGTGATCCTGGGCAAGTCACTTAATCCCAATTGCCTCAGGGATAAAAAAGTAATATTATAAGCAAATCAGAGGAACATAGGATAGTTTACCTCTCAGACCTGTGGAGAAGGAAGAAATTTGTGTCCAAAGAAGAACTGGAACACTTAACTGAACACCAAATAGATAATTTTAATTATATTAACTTAAAAAGCTTTTGTACAAACAAAATTAATGTAGACAAGATTAGGAGGGAACCAATAAATTGGGAAATCATCTTTACATTTAAGGGTTCTGATAAAGGCCTCATTTCTAAAATATTATAGAGAATTGACTCATATTTATAAGAATTCAAGCCACTCTCCAATCAATAAATGGTCAAAGGATATGAACATACAATTTTCAGATGATGAAATTAAAACTATTTCTAGTCATATGAAAAGGTGCTCCAAATCACTATTGCTCAGAGAAATACAAATTAAGACAACTCTGAGCTACCACTACACACCTATCAGAAAAGAAAAGATAATGACGAATATTGGAGGGGATATGGGAAAACTGGGACACTGATACATTGTTGGTGGAACTGTGAACAGATACAATCATTCTGGAGAGCAATTTGTAACTATGCTCAATAAGTTATCAAACTGTGTGTATCTTTTGACCCAGCAGCATTTCTATTGGGCCTATATCCCAAAAAGATCTTAAAGGAAGAAAAGGGACCCACATGTTGCAAAAATGTTTATGGCAGCCCTTTTTGTAGTGCCTAGAAACTGGAAACTGAACGGATGCCCATTAATTGGAGAATGGCTAAATAAATTATGGTATATGAATGTTATAGAATATTATTGTTCTATAAGAAACGACCAGCAGGATGATTTCAGAGAGGCCTGGAGAGACTTGCATGAACTGATGCTGAGTGAAATCAGCAGAACCAGGAGATCATTATACACAGCAACAAGAAGACTATATGATGATCAATTCTGATGGGCATGGTTCTCTTCAACAATGAGATGTTGCAAACCAGTTCCAATTGTTCAGTGATGACGAAAGCCATATACATCCAGGGAGAGGCCTGTGGATTCTGAATGTGGACCATAACATAGCATTTTCATGCTCTCTATTGATGTTTGCTTGCATTTTGTTTTCCTTCTCAGGTTTTATTTTCTTGTAGATCCGATTTTTCTTGTACAGCAAGATAACTGTATAAATATGCATACATATATTCTATTTGTCATGTATTTTAACATAATTAACATGTATTAGACTTCTTGCCATCTAGGAAAGGGAGTGGAGAGAAGGAGGGAAAAATTTGTAACAGAAAGCTTTGCAGGGATCAATGTTGAAAAATTACCCATCCTTTGTAAGGGTTAATGTTGAAGAATTACCCATACATATGTTTTGCAAATAAAAAGTTTTAATAATAATAAATAAATAAATAAATTCACATAGGTAGTAAATAGTTGAGGAGGATTTGAACACAGAAAAAAAAAGAAAAAAGAAAAATTACCCATGCGTATATTTTGCAAATAAAAAGCTTTAATAAAAATAAGTATGTGACCCTAGAAAGTTATTTAGCCTCTCTTAGCCTAAGTTTTCTCAGCAGTAAAGTGGGGTTAATAATAAATCCTATGCAAATTGAAACAACTCTGAGGTATCACCTCACACCTCTCAGGTTGTCTAAGATGACAAAAAATCCTACTTCACAGGAATGTTATGAGGATCAAATGTAATAAAGTGTATAGATGGTTTTGTAAACCTTAAAGCACCATATAAAAGTTAGATGCTATGATTAATATTATGAAAGAAATAGACTACACAGATCACATTCCACTAGTCTCTTTAAAGCTAAAAGGACCTGAAAATTAGAGTTCTGGATTTGGTTCTACCAGTCACTAACTAACTACAACCTCAAGCAAATTATCTGATCTCTATCAGCAAAGACTAAAAATATTAATTTTTTAAAAGCAAAGACTAAATGATCTCTCTCTGCACAGGTAAAGACTAGATGATCTCTCAATTACCTTCCAACTAAAACACTCAGCAATTTTTTGCAATTAACTTACTGTTTTGACAAAGCACTTAACCTTTCTAGACCTCATCATCCTCGTTTATAATAACACCTACTCTATGTTTTTAAAAAGTTGATGCAAAGAACAAATGAAATTATAAAATTGCTTTGAAAAAGTTCAGTACATACAAACAGAAGCTATTCTGTATGTGAAATTTGTTTTCCCAACCAGATTGTTGGGAAAATTCAACTGCCAAACTATTCAACTACCAAAGCTAGGTCATCAACTTTTCCATATTCTATTCCTAGGTACAGAGAATGTGAGTAATATTCAATTTTAATTTATTCAGTTGTAAACTCTGAGGAAAGGGACTCATATTTCATCTTGATTTCCTTGTACTGGGCCCTTCTACATAGCAGATGTTTAAGGCTTTTTTGAATCAGTTTGAACTAATAGAATTGAGTCACTTAAAACTGAACTCAGCCCTGTTCTGACAGGTTCTCTTGCCTCACCTGTCTGATCACTCCTGTTTCCTTTGTTAAATTTGATCCAGGTTATTCCCCTTCAAGATGACTATTCCTAAGGGTCTATGTCCTAAACCATCTTTTCTTCTCTATTTAACTTGTAGATCTCATCACCCCCATAACTTCAAATTCTCATCTCTATGCTAATAATTCTGAGATCTACTTCTCTAGTCCTAAATTCTTCCTGATCCTCCAAACTCTCGTTTCCAACTTCCTTTTAGACATCTCATACCGGATATTTTGTAGATATCTTAAATTCAACATGACTAAAACTGTCTTTCTCTCCCCAAATCCTTTCATCTTCCTAACTTCCCCTATGTCTATTGAGGGTAGCATCATCCTTCCAGACACCCAAATTGGCAAATTAAGTGTCATCCTTTTCTCCTTACTCTTACTCTTGGTTTCTCTTATACAATAAGTGGTCAATTTACCTTTTCAGCATCTCTCATATGTGTCATCTTCTCTCTTGTGGAATTGCTGTCACCCTTGTGAAGACCCTCATCAAATCATGCTTGGACTATTGCAATAGCCTGATTGTTGATCTGCGTATTAAATAAGACAAAGATGTGAGTCTTTGTCTATTCTAGTCCATCTTCTACTTAGAGTTTTTCTTCCTAAAGCACAGATATGACTATGTCATCCCCAATCAATAAAATTCCAGTGGCTCCTTTTCACCTCCAGAATCAAATATGAAATCCTCTGTTGGGATTCAAAGACCTTTATGATCTGGGCTCTTCCTACCTTTTTAATCTTCTTACACCTTACTCCTTCCCATATCTGGTGAGATCCAGTGACACGGTCTCCTTGCTGTTCCTCAACCAAGATACTCTATTTCCTGACTGTGTGTTTTCAGTAACTATCCTATATGCCTCCAAAATACTATTATTCTATGATCTAATAAAACACTCATGAACTGCACAAAATTAGTACCATTCTTGTATATCAGTAAATACTTTCTCCAGCAGATGGCAGCAAATGAACTTAATCTTGGGGAAAATCCAGTTTATTATTTTCAACATGTTGACTTTAATTGAGTTAAATCTGCACCATTTTGGTGTACAAAACATAGCTCTGATAATTCACTTCACAGTTGTCACCACTAAATTTTTTATAATAATTGCATTTTATTGTTCAAAATACATGCAGAGATAGTTTTCAACATTAACCCTTGAAAAACCTTTAAATTTCCAAATTTATCCCCTTTCCTCCTCACCTGTCCTCTTCCTCTAGATAGCAAATAATCCAATATAGGTTAAACATATGCAATTCATCTAAACATATTTACATATTTATCATACTGCCCAATAAAAATTAGATCAAAAGAGGGAAAAAATGAGAGAAATAGAACATTGCAAGCAAACAACAATAACTAAAAAGGTGAAAATACTATGTTGTGATCCACATTCAATCCCCATAGAACTCTCTGAATGAAGATAGTTGTCTCCATCACAAATCTATTGAAATTACCCTGAATCACCTCATTATTTAAAAGAGTCAAGTCTATCACAGTTGATCATTACATAATCTTCTTGTTGCTGTGTCACCACTGAATTGAAGAAAATGAAGCTATCTCCATGGTAGAGTAGAAAGAGATTAGATTGAGAGTCAGAGGAGCTGAATTGAAATCCCAACACTGCTTTTTTTTCCTGTGTAACCTTGAATAAATTACTAAATTACTCTGGGTCAGTTTCATCTGAAAACTGAGGACTTTTGGACTATATGATCTATGAAGTCTCTTCCAGTCAAATCTAATTATTAATTTGTATTTACATTCATGAAAGTGAATGTAAGTGATATTTTGCAAATATCAGATATCTTTCAAGACCACAAAAAATTGACAGCTATAATTGTATCAAGATAATTCATTGTAATGAAACTATAGACCCCCATTACCATATAAACAAAACTTACTATCAAAATTTCCTCCAGAACTCAGTCAGCATTACATTTCCTTCTGTGACCTAGTTAGTTCTTCCTCGAACCTTTTGGTCCAGGACAAAATGCCAGTGTGAGAAAGGCTGTTTTTGCTACTATTTCTATTACCACACCTAAAAATATGTCAAGTTCCTTCTTAAAGGGTATCTTAGAAATGCCCCCTCACTTTACTCTAGGTATGATTTATTAGAGTAAAATATGTATATGTATATGATACAAATATACAGGCAAAAAAAAAAAAGAAACCTTTACTAGAAGAAATCCCAAGTACCCAATGTCCCCTCACTTTACTCTAGGAATGATTTATTAGAGTAGAATATGTATATGTGTATGATAAAAATATACAGGCAAAAAAAAAAAACCCTTACTAGAAGAAATCCCAAGTACCCAAGATGGCAAACTAAGGGTCAGTCTCTTCACCTCAGTCTTTCGGTTCCCCTTATGTAATCAGTAGTCATTTTACCTTGATGATGTCTCTCAGATATGCCCATTTCTCCATTTCCCTGAATCAATGGGGCTTTACTAATAACTACATTCCCATACACAGAATTTCTACATTGGAAAGTACCTCAGAGGCCATCTAGACCAAACCATCCCTTCTGTGACCTATCAGATAAATGGCTATCAGTTTGCCTCTCTGTAACTTCCCTTTTATATGTTAGCAGTCCACACTTTGACTCCTGTGTCTGTTTAAGCTATTCCACTTCCTACAACATAAGCAGAATTCCCTCTGCCCAATATAATCCTTTAGTGCTCACAGAGAAAGAAAGTGAATGCTTGCCTGCTTTGGGTTAATGAAGCATTTAAGATACTGCCACTTTCCAAAAGCACAAGAAAAACTAAATACAACTGTCCTGCATGTTAGCATATGCCTGAAACATAGTCCATCGAAGGGGAATTCCTGTTAACACTCACTGAAGCCACAGAGTCCCTCCAGAAAATTTCCTTGGCCCTGGGCTATGGCTCAGGTCCCACAAAGAGAGTTGAAAGAAAACAATAGCTTTTGGTCCAAAAGGGTGAGGAGACAACTGAGTCATAACAGTCTGAATTTTCTAAAGCCATAGGCAGATTCATGATTCACCTCTGTAAAAGCTCTGCCCCTCGAGTCCAAGCCACGTCCTCAGTAAGTGCCAAAATCTCCCATTCAGGAGTTTCATAGCTCAGCACTGTGTTCAGAAATGCCAGTACACATTATAAGGTCTTTGATCTCCAGCCCTACCCAAACTCTTAGACTGCTGAGGAGTGTGCTTTTATGAGCCCTGAAAGGGCAGGCAGCTCTAGATCTCCTCAATTTTCTTTCCTCACTGCCTTATTCAGTCAAGTCCATTGATTTTCTCTCACTTCCAAGATAAAATTAACAAATTATCTCTCTGACTTTCAAAGCCTTTCATGACCTAGCCTTCTCTACCTTTTCAGTCTTTTTCCTCCTTAGCCATCCAATCACATAATCTGTGAACCAGTGACACTGGCCTACTTACTATTCCTCACACAAAATACCTCCATTTCCCAATTCCAGGCATTTCTTCTGTTTATCCCCATACCTGAAATATTGTTCCTCATCTCTACTTCCTGGCTTCCCTGGATTCTTCAAGTCCCAACTAAAATCCTGATCCACTTTAATCATAGTGCCTGATTTATCCTGAACAGAGTTTGTTTGTACATTGGGCATAGCTTGTAGTTTTCTCCCCATCTGTAGAGAGTGGGAGGGTGTCTATTAATCTTTCTTTGTATCCCCACTGCTTAGCAAGAACAGAAAAATAGTAGGTGATTAAATATTTATTGACTGACTGCCACATTGGCACTTCCTCTAGCTAGCTGAATGGCTTGGGCCAGACTGCCTGAATTCAAATCCCAGGCTCTGCTCCTTAATGTCTATGTGTCTTTGAGCAAGTCTCCTAAAGTTAGCCTTAGATTCTTCATCTATAAAGTGAAAAGTCATTTCTAAAGTCCCTTTCAATTCAAAATCTGTGATTCTATGACCTCTGCCATCTGTGCTCACATGATACCCAAAGGTCAAATGGACTTGAATATACAGTGGTATAGACAATAGCTAAAAGAAGCAAAACAAGTGCAAGGCATTTATCTGAAGGAGGGATTTAGTTTTCAGACCTTAGATCCAATACTTTAACATAACTCATAGGAGAGCTGTGGTTTTCCAGGGCACACCCACATTAGGGGTATGTCAATGAGAACAATTCATCCACTTTGTACACAGTTGGAGCAGATTAAGCACAGCACACAACCTAATCCTATTGCTGAGGATCATGGACAAACAGCCCAAGAGATTAATGCACCCACGTGCACTAACACACCCCTTTATGCAAAAAGATCATATATTTTTTATAGACTTGGAGGAAATGGCTCTAGGCAAAGGATAGTTATGAGTCAGTCTCTGATTGCAATCAAGGGCTTGTCTCCCTGAATGGAGCCAGAGAATTAATTGCAGCCAAGCCATTGATGATGAATTGGCACTGTCTTTTACAATGTCTTATGTGAATCTCCCAATGCAAAACAGGTCTCTACAAGTTTGGTGAAGCTCAGCATCTCAAAGAATAAGGACAGATTAACCCAAACTTCATCTGGCCATCTGAATTGATATGAGATCTTAGAACCATGAGATTCAAGCATCCTAGCTTTGGAACTCTGGTCAAATCATTTATCCTTTTAAGTGCCACAGTCATTTCTCTAAGATGACCAGTTGCTTAATAGTTGGAGTTCTGTAAAGGTAGAGCAAGCTCCCTCATGAGAGTTCCTCATATTAGTGAAATAACAGATCTGGCCAAAATTATTTGGAGATGATTGTACATAGGCAAGTAATCAGTAATTCTGGTGTCAGGGGCAAGTACCACAGCTCCACCACCAAGATACATAGAGACTAAGAGAGACAGAGTCTTCTATCTTTCTTATCTCTCAATCTATCTTGACACAGACAGAATCTATTTTCCTTTGTGAATTGAGAGAATTCTAGCTCCTTCCCCCACTTCTACAATGCCTCTTTCAGAAAGAGATAGAGATAGATACTGGCAGATTAGACAGATAAATAGATCATTCTGAGAATGTACACTCACATATAAAATACAATTGTGTGTGTGTTGGGGAAAGGGCAGGAGGGAGTGGTATTCTTAAATTATGCTATCTGATCCTCACTGTTCCTGTACTTCATACCTGTTATCTTGGATCCTTCCTGGATTTCTCTCTTGATTACTCTGTCTTCATTTTCCTTTGTCAGTTTTCTTTTTTTCCCCCCACCATATAACCTCTTATTTGAGGCAATTCAACCACTCTGCTCCCAATTATTATTTATCTCTGCCTTCCTCCAGCAAACAGCTGCTTGATCCTTCCCCAGGCTAAATGTTTTCATGTATCCTATAGCTTTTCATCATATCATCATGATATACATTTGCATTTTCATAATAACTTTGGGTGCTTCTAGTTGTGGGTTTGTTTGTGTGTTTGTTTTTTCTGAAGCAATTGGGGTTAAGTGACTTGCCCAGGGTCACACAGCTAGGGAATGTTAAGTGTCTGAGACCAGATTTGAACTCAGGTCCTCCTGACTTCAGGACTGGTGCTCTATCCACTGTGCCACCTAGCTGCCCCTAGTTGTGTTTTTAATATATACCAAAATCCATTTTCCCATTTGAATTGAGAGATCTTCAGCCCCACCCTCATGTATAATGTCTGTTCAAATTAATGATCTCCTTTTAGGAGGAGGAGTTATTTTTCTTCATCCTTGGATCTATCCAGCTGAGGCTTCCTGCAAGGTAATAGAATGATGAAATCATCTAATAAATAATATATATAATTATCTTGCAACTGTACAGTTTACAAAGCATTTTCTCATACAATATCTCAATTTGTCTTCACAACAACCTTGTAATATAGTCAGCATATGAATAACTATCTTCATTTTATAGATTAGGAAACTAAGAATAAGGGAAACTCAAAGTTACACACATCCCCAGGAGCTAGACCCCAAGTCTTGTGCTCTTTCCACTATTCCATCAAAATTTAAATAAACTAGGGAGTCTTCTTGTAACTCACTCATTTGTATTTTCACAAACTTTATGAGGAAGAAAAAAAAATCTTGTTAACCTTATACAAAATACAAGCTGGATTTTTTTAATATAACTTTCATTTTTCCAGTTTGGCTCAAAATATCAGAGAGTCAAGGTCCAAGGCAAGAGAAACTCTGACCCGAATCCACTGGCAAGAATCTTCCCTGGGATCCTTACCCTTGGCATATAAAATGAGTTTGTAATATAAATACACACAAATAACATTTTCTGCACCAAACCTCCAACAGAACTTTACTTCTACAGAGAGGAAAAATAATTTCATTGCCAAAGAGTATCTAAAATACATAGCCTTCCCCCTTCCCTTCTTCCAAAGGCATGGGCAGAGCCAGAATGTTTCTTATCTTGATACAAGCAGCTAGGTGGTACAGTAGATAGAGCACTGGGCATAGATAGTGTCAAGAAGACTTGAGTTCAAACACAGTCTCAGACACTTACTGGTTGTATAATTCTTGAAAAGTCACTTAACCTCTGTTTCCATTGGGAATGAATGAATGAAGAATGAAAAAGCCTTTGTTAAGTACTTACTATAGGCCAAAGACTGGTTTTAGACCTAAAAATAAAGATCAGAAATTGAGACAGTCCCTTCTTTCAAAAAACTCAAATTCTAACAGTGGAGATAATACCCATAGGGGTGAAAAAAGAAATACTTTGCCTTGGGCCACTTCTTGAAGACTGAACTATTTCTTTCAAACAAAATATATTCCTACAGGTTAAGAACTATGTTCTTCCACCAGATATCTTGCCTCAGGTTGTTTAAGAACTATATGACCAAGCCTCATTCCTGAATGGGGTAAGGACTGAAAAAGTATCCTTTTTCTAGGGTCCTATCATGGAGCTCTCCTGGGAGTAACCTGCCCTTCTCTGTCCTGTCCACACCATACCAAACAATCCTTGAAGTGTCACTTCCCCACCCCAATATCTGTAGCAGCATATAAGATTGAATCCATACTTTGATAGATAATTGTCTTTATTTATAATACATTTTCATATCTCAGTTCATCAGAATGCAAACTGAGTGCCAATCATTTGTTATCTAACTCCTTTGGTTTTGTACTGTAAAGTGATAGGGTTTCCCCGGGCTACCCTCCCTACTCCTTTCAAAAATTATCCAGGAATGCCCACAAATACCTAGTCCACATAGCTTTCCTTGGGGCTATTTACTACAGCTGCAAAGCAGGTAAGAAAGGAATCAAAAGACTACTGATGATCTGCAAGAATTCTGATAAGCTACTACCTAATGCTTGTGATAGGGTACAAGAAATTGGAGAAAGTCTGGAAAGGAAATAAAGAATTCAGCCTTGTTTGTTTTTATACTAACTGAGCTTCTCCAAATGATTAGTAAAAAGGAATTTGGAAAAATTAGTTTAGGAAGATTTGCCTTCAATAAAAAACAAAACACACACAAAAAAAGTCTTTGTATTAATATACTCTACCTTGCTGGATAAGTTATTCTTAGTTGTAAGACTTTGTCTTTTGATTTTTAAACATAAGAATAATTTAAAAGATATCAAGAGTTTCATTCCAGACCACTGCAATAAAGCAAATATCACAATAGAGACACAATTTTTTTGGCTTCCTAATACATATAAAAATTATGTTTGCATTATATTTTAGTCTATTAAGTGTACAATAGTTTTATGTCTAAAAACAGTGTACATACACAACAGCAAGATTATATGATGATCAGTTCTGACATATGTGGCTCTTTTCAACAGCAAGGTGATTCAGGCCAGTTCCATGGTCTTGTGATAAAGAGAGTCATCTGCACCCAGAGAGAGGACTGTTGGGACTGAGTGTGGATCACAACATAGTATTTTCATCTTTTTTATTGTTGTTTACTTGCATTTTGTTTTCTTTCTCAATTATTTCCTTTTTTGATCTGATTTTTCTTGTGCAGCATGGAAATAAGTATAGAAGAATTGCACATATTTAACATATTGGATTACTTGCCATTTGGAAAAGGGGGTGGAGGGAAAGAAAGGAAAAAAGGGGTTTTTTTTGGAATACAAGGTTTTGCAAAGGTGAATGTTGAAAATTATCTATGCATGTGTTTTGAAAATAGACAGCTTTAATATAAAAATATATATAGCTTAAAAATACTTGATTCCTTAAAAAAATTACCTTCAAAGGCAACATATGTGTTGGGATAGGATGGGAACAGATTCTAAACAAGCTAAGCTTCAATCATTTTTCTGTAATATCTCTAAAAAAGGTTATGGCATTTCATGATTCACCACTATATAGGATAACAAAGGATAGTGACAAAAGCTTTTTCTCAGGGAGAAATTTGAGGCCATTAAAAACCACTGTACAAAAAAATCGGCAAAAATGACTTTGGAAAATGTAGATGATACAAAAACAAAAGATATCAATAAAAACGTACTTTTTCTTTCTTTTTTTTTTTTTTTTTTTTTGCTTTTTTGCTGAGGCAATTGGGGTGAAGTGACTTGCCCAGGGTCACACAGCTGTTACGTGTCTGAGACCAGATTTGAACTCAGGTCCTCCTGACTTCAGGGCTGGTGCTCTATCCACTGCGCCACCTAGCTGCCCCTAAAAACGTACTTTTTCAGAAACACACTCTCCATTCTCCAAGTGCCATCTAGTCCATTCTTCTTCTATCCAAATTTGTTTCCATTTCATTGTTAATTTGAAATGTCTGGCTAAAATATTTGTACTAATGGACTAATCCTATGGGTTGTCTGCTTATCATAGTCTGAACAAAAAGAATCTTTCATCCACTAGATTTTCCTGGGTTGTAATTCACACTATTGAGAAAAGTATCTATACCCATGGATCATAAAATACCTATAGAGAAACTTAATCAAAAGAAATTTAATCTACCAACTCTCATTAAATTCCTACATCTATCACCATGTTGGGAAATATAATTCAAATCAACAAAAATTTCTTAAGTGACTGCTAAGTGCAAAACAATGTACTGGGCCCTGGGGATATGGAGACAAAACTAAAAATAGTCCCTGTGGTCAAGTAGGTTACATTCCACAGAGGAGATACAACATGTACACAGATAAAGAGAATAATCTGAGAATGGAGAACACTCTAACTACTAGAGAGATTTGGAAAGACTTCCTACAGAAAGTGGTACCTCAGTTAAGCCTTGAAGGAAGCTCAGGATTCAAAAACAAAACAAAAAAAAAAAAACAATTGAGGGGATAGAATTCCAGATGTGGAGGAGATTTGCACCAAGACATAGAGGGAGATAGTACCTCAGTATGAGGAGGATGAAGTGAGTCTGTTTGTCGAGAACATAGAAGACATGAAGGCAAGTAATACAAACTATCTAGAAAGGTAGGCTACAGGTTATAGGAGTGGAGAGTGGAAATGAGTGCTGTACATTACACATATTTTCAGATTTTTTCAATATACTGATATTATGCTGATTTTTCCCCATCTCCATTATGGTGATTTTTTTTAAATCAATAAAAACTCATTTTAAAATATTTAGGCTAAAAGGCTTTAAATCTAGCTCTCACCCACATTTCCAGATTTAATTATGATTGAATGAATGGTAGGACTCACTTAGGCAGAGAAAACCAGTCTCATCCATCCCACTGAGTTTACCTGTGAATTTAGATTATCCAGGCTTGAGAACAGTCAGGGAGCTAGTGAAGAAATTGAAAGAGACTTTGTTAGGTCACAGAACATCATCTTCTCTTTATCCTCTCTCTGTCTTTCTGTGTTTCAGTCTCTCCCTCTCTCTTTCCCTCTCCCTCTCCCTCTCTCTTTCCCTCTCCCTCATCCTTTCCCTCTCTCTCCCTCCCTCTTTCTCTCTCTCTCTCTCTCTCTCTCTCTCTCTCTCTCTCTCTCTCTCTCTCTCTCTCTCTCACACACACACACACACACACACATTTTTTTTTATTTACCCACACACTTTTTGGTATCTAATTGTAGCAACAATGGACATTTGTATAACACTTTACATTGTTATTCCATGTAAATCTTACAAAAACCTTGAGAGATAAGGAGACTAATATATACTATTGTATCCGTTCTATAGATGAGGGCACTGATACTTAGTGATTTTATACAAGATCACATAAGTTAACAACTGGCAGAGCTGGGATTTGAACCCAGGTCTTCTTGTTTTCCTATAAATCCTATCAAATAATACTGTAAATTTCCCAGGTAGACTTTGGACTCAAGTCTTCCTAAATCCAAGTCTCAAATCCATCTCCACCATATCACCCAAATTCTCTAGTTTGTTCCTTATATTTTATCATATTGCTTAATGTGAATAAATTTATAAGATCCTAGTTTTAGAGGTAATTTAGTCCAAATCCTTTGTTTTCTAGATGGGGGTACTAAGATTCAAACAGTTTATGTGGCTTGCCCAAGTTCATGCAGGTAGCAAATGGAAGAGGTGGGATTTGCATTCAAGTTCCCCCTCTCCCCTATGAAACTATTCAGTCTTTAATGACATGAATTCTTTCATATCTTGTCTGCTTTATGAAGCACAAGCAGACTGATTAACGTACAATTGCTCTTTAACACTTCTTGTCCTCTTTAGGGATATGAGACTGACACTGGCTGTTTGATTACCACCATCTAGTGAAGGAATCCCACTCTTGAAGAAGAGGAACATATAACCCAAGCCCCAATCTTGGAGACTGCAAATCAATAGGTGTTAAAATAAGAACCAGATCGTTCCTTCCTTTGGTAGACACCTTAGAATCTCTGCAGCTCATTTCTGAAGGGAGAAAGTTGGACTTTATTATCCTTTCTTTTAAAAATGCCTTTATTTTTAAATATTGCATTTTACTGGTGGTTTTTGTCTTTCCCTCCCTCACCTCCAGGTTGAACCTTCCCTTGTAAGAAAGAAAAATAATTAAGTAAAAACATCTGCTTGTATGTGTCATTGTAATGACACATAATGTCCTGTCATTGTTGAAAGGAAGTAGGTATATTGCATTATCTCTTTTGAGACTTTTACTGTTTTTTTTCCCATTACTTCCTTCTATCAATCTGTTACACTGCAATAGCCACTGTGTATTTTGTTATCTTTGTCTTCACTTTATTTTAAAACAAAAAATAGGAGAGAATGAATCTTGGGCCAACTTTCTTTATCCTCAAAAGATTTAGGATCATTTTGAAACTTTCCTTCCATGAGTAGAGGACAAACATAATGCTTCTAAGAGTCTCTTTTCCCTTCCCTTATGTAATCTCTAGAAGAATGTAAGACCTTATGGGGTAGGGGTTATTATATTTAGGTCTTTAAATTTCCAGCATCTAACACGTTCTTCTAAAAATAGTAAATAATTAGTAAATATACGTTGAATTGAACTGATTAACTTTAGGAAATGACATTTTTTTTTTTTATCTTTACCCTCTTGACTGCCCAGAAATTCATTCTAGGACCCTAGAATAGCTTTTAATATAACTCCTGCTTTTTTTCCCCTAGATGAACTGTGATTGTCTTTCAAAGGTAATGGAAGGTGTAGGGGGAAAGAGAGGACAGAAACTCAAAAGTCAGCTTAATTAACACTGTCCTCAATCAGCTTCTTTGTTAGATAGGATGAGAGCATCTCTCTCTGAAGGAAAAATGAAACAGAGATTAAAATGTTTGGGTTGGTCTCTGCTAGAGAAGGAAAATGTTTAGTAGAACTAGCCTATCCCCAGTCACAAAACAAGTAGAAAAGAAAAGCAATCGTTCAGTTTGTCACTTGATGCCAGCTTGACTTTCTATTAAAGCAAAATTATTGAATGACAAAATAAAAGTAAAACCCATATACACATACTCAAGGTAGAACTGCTTAAGTTGAATGGGAAAAGCTAGTTTAGGTACCTGAATATTGTGATACATGCATTAATATATAGATATAGATATATAGATGCATTAATATATAGATACAGATATATAGATATCCATATTGGGGTGGGTCACACTGTTTTCAATTATAGCTGGTGGTACTTCTTTGTATTATCAGCGCAAAGCATCCAGGGGAAAAACACCCAAAGGCTACCCACAAAACTATTAATCAGATCCTCCTTTGCCTTGCTATAATTATTCCTTTCCAAAGATGGAAAAATTAAAGGATATTTGAAAAGCAGTAAAAGAGATGAGCTATGAGGGTGAGCACAGGGAGGACTCTTCTGAGAACTGTCCTTGCACAGTGTCCTTTCTAAAAATGCAGCTGATGACAGACTCTCCCACAATCCTTTTTGTTCTCATTACCCATTATCCTCTGGTACATCCCAAAGGCAGAAGATATAGCTGTGAACTGAACAGCTGCAAAGCAGACGAGAACTTGACCACATGATGCAATGCATGCTTTGATTACTGACTTTTCTGAAGGATTTATTATCCTCTGTAGACTATAGATCTTAATATGGAGAACAATAACTAGAAGAAAAACTTAAAGAAACATGAGCAAATACATAAGTTGCAAAGTTGTATCTATTGAGATCCCATTTAGCAGAGATCTGCTTAAATATAAAGTATTTAAAGTCCTCTAGAATCTGGCTTGCATCTACCTTTTCTGTGCTACTTTATGAGTTCTTTTCATGAAGTCTCTGTCTTAAACTGTCCTGACAATTGTAATCCCCATGCAATATTCCATCTTTTCCTTCATGCCCTTGAACAAGTAGTCAATTCCTGCTCTCCTCCCCATTCTCCCAATTCTCCCCCACCCCATTCCCATGTCAGGAATGTATATAGCTGTTAGAATCTCTAACTTTCATAAAGGGGAACTTAAGTGACACTTTTCTAAAAGAGAACTTTCCTGATCCCTCTTTGGCCAGTTATTCCCATTCTCCCTTTTGGAATTACTTTGTATTTCTTGGTGTATCTTTTTGATCGGCTTGTGTACATATATTCTCCAATAGAATAAAAATTCCTTGAGAGTAGGGATTGTGTTTAGATACAGTTTTTGTATCCCTAATACCTATCCTAGTACCCTACACATAGCAGGCATTTAAGAAATGTTTGTTGCATTTCTAAAAGCACCTAACTTCTAAAAGAATTCTATACACTCAAAAAGTGTTAGAAGTATTTTTTCGCATAGGAAGAATTTTTTTTATGGTAGGATTGTTTGAACACAGAGGGATAAATTAGATGCCTTTGCAAGATATCCTAAGAACCTGTAACCAAAAGATATGCTAAAGTCCAGAATGATTCAAACATTTATGAGATAGGATTAAAGACTTTTCATAACCTCTTCCAACCAATAATCCAATGTTGCTATGAAACCAGTAATTAAACCTTATGAAATATAAAGTAGCTTGTAAAATAAGTGGGGAGGGAAGTCAAATAAACAGGTTTGCTTTATGGTAGATGTTCATGTCATTCCAGCTAAAATTAGTGTTTTGTAGCATTTGCTATAAAATATATGTGTAAATATATGTATATATACATACAAACATATATTGATTGTTATTATTATTATTATCCTATGTAAGAGATATGGATTCTAATACCAGTTTTAGCAGCTATTATCTATTATGTGATCTTGGACAAAATGGCATCATCATCATTATAATGTCTGATTTGAGGAGAGAGTTGACCAAGAAGACCTCAGTCCAACTCTCCCCTTTGACATAAATTGGCTATGTGATCCTAGGTAAGTCAGTTAGTATCTCACTGCTGTAGCTATAACTCTAAATAATTTGCAGAGATGGCACTGACCTGCCTTTGTAGGTAATTTCCCTACTGAAGAGTTCCTGATAATAATGAAATCATAGATCCAGTCTCTATACTAATCTATAGATAAGAAAGCCATGCCCTGTTGAATGCTTCCAAGGTTAAAATCCCTCTTCATCTCATTTTATGGTTAAAAATCAAGACATGGTCTTAAGCACATGTATTATATCTCTGAGTTAATGTGACTGATAAGTATATAGAGTTATGGGATAAAAAAAAATCACAAAGAATGCTAGAGTTATATGGGACCTTAAGAGTCATTTAATGACAATCCTTGTTTTTTTGTTTTGTTTTGTTTTGGTTTGGTTTTTGTTTTTTGTTTTTCAGTTAAGGAAACCAAGCAAACATTTCAATAAAGGGAATTAGAAAAATTACTGGCATAAAAGCCCTAGTGACTGTAAATGCTCCTCTGTTAAGAAATGTCATGATAATTTAGAGGTGAAAGAGTGATAATTTAGAGTAACTCCCTTTCTTCTATTTTACAGATGAGAAAACCAGAAGCCTATAGAAGCACATAACTAGTAATTAGCAAAGCTAAGACTCAGCTCTAAGTTTTCTGCTTATAAGATGAATAGTCTTACTTCACCAGAAAATATTCCTAACTACCCTTCCTTTAACCAGTTACAAACTATTATAAGAAAGGAATTCTGTTTTTTAGGTCACTGATGACAGGCAATTTTCCCACTTTTCAAAATGAGGGGGGAAATGAGGGAGGTAATGTTATTTTGGCAGGAGAGACAGACAGACACACAGAAAGAGAGAGAGAGAGAGAGAGAGAGAGAGAGAGAGAGAGAGAGAGAGAGAGTTACTTTCATACAACATCTTTCAGACTCTTTTTTGATCAATGTCAGAGTTCAAAAATTAGATCATAGAAATAGGAACTGAAAGAAAATTTAGTCTGATTAAAATTTAATCTTCTTAGTCTAATCCCTTCATTTTACAGATGTAAAGCCCATAAAGATGAAATGACTTATTCAGGGTCACACAAGGAGAAAGTAGCAGATCAGGATTCAAAAACATCACATGACCACAAGTAAAACCCAAATCTTCAAGAAAAGTAAGTAAATCTTCAAATCTTCCTTTCCTCAGCTATAAAATGATATAGTTGGAACAGATTTCCATGTTATCCAGCTAGAAAGCCTTTGATCTCATGACCTTGAACTCAGACCTCAGCTGAACAAGCTATTCTCTTCCTTAAGAGTTTTTAAATGTTAAAAATCTGAGTTGAAATAAATCTAAGAGTTGAACAGGATGGTTCTGAGTCCCTCTCAGTTCTAGGGCTAAAATCCTCTGAGTCTAAGACCCAGCAACTTCTTCCATTTCTCCTCAGGGAAACTAATCTATAAGGGTTTGGATTCCAATTGAACCTTCCTAAACAGATCTGCTCCAGAATTTCCTGAGGCAAAAAATTAAAATGATATTTATGCTATTTCCTAATACTATGCTGATCAAAACTAGCATGCTTTCTTTCCTCATTGTACATGTTCTAACCACAATCAAGGAATAAAGTGGTGCATGGACTTATTTTATTATTATTATTATTACTACTGGTTAAGCAATCTTTATTCAGACATCCATCCATCCATTCATTTGTTTGTTTATTTCTGTAGGGGTCAGGGTTATCCTGCTTCTAGAAGGTACTTAAGAAGACAGACCCAGAGAATAAAGAAGATACTGGTATGTTTACTCAAATCTCTCTTGGCAATATCGAGTGGATCCAGAGCTGTATCCAGAAGTTAAAATAAGAAGCATTTAACAGAATTCAAGTGCTTTTCAAAACCTAGACATGATCTCCTCTGTCTTTTCTGTCACATTGGCTTGCTAACTCCCTGGCCAATGAGTGTTTTCACTGTATTGTACTATACTACAAGAAGTAGGAAGAACACTAAACCCTTAGAAAATAGAGAGAAAAAGAAAAGTTGGTTTGGCCATTTATTTGCTATTAAAATGGGCAAGTCTTCTAGATTCTCCTATTTAAAACAAAAGAGTTGGACTAAATGACCTCTGATTTCTCTTTCAGCTTTAAATTTACATTCCTGTGAATTGAACTGGATTGGACTGGATTGCACTGAAATAAATCGATTGAATTCCTATGGAGCTGAAACTGCACCATAGCTTCTAACCGAAGGACAGACTGTCCTTTGTTCATAAAGAGGACCATGACATCAGACAGATCATGTCATGACATACAAGTGAATTGGATTTAACTAAGGGAAAGCTATGCAAAGTCACCTGTCTTACTTTCTCCTCTGCAACCACCTGGGTCCAGTGGCAAGATAGAGATCAGGATGACCAGAGATGGCCCTAGATACAGAGAAAAATCTTGCCTTTTTTAAGCTAAGGTCTCTAGCAGGCTTTTAATGACTTCATTTATTGATTTAGATTTTTTGGTCTAAGTTAAAGAGGAGATTCTTGCCTCAATTGCTACCCAGCCTTAATCATTACATGAATGTGGCCTCAGTTAAACTGAGGCCTGTTGAAGACCTTTTGAAAGACCAAAATCTCCCATCTCATCCAGGGTCATCTCCAGTCATCTTGATCTATATCTGGCCAATGGGCCCAAATGGATCTGAAGGGAAAAGTGAGGCAGGTGACCTTGCACAACCCTCCCTCACTTAAGCCCAATTCACTTGCATGTCATGACATGATCTCTCTGATGTCATCATGTCCTCTTTGAGAATGAAAGACAAAAATAACAGCTTGACTGAGGCAAAAGCTAATCAGTGATTAAGACTAAGTAAGAAATGAGACAGGTTATTTTGGGTTTAACATATATTTTTACCATGTTTAACATATATTGGATTATATGCCATCTAGAAGAGGGGGAAGGGGAAGGGGAGAAAAATTGGAATACAAGATTTTTCAAGGATCAATGTTGAAAAAATTATCCTTGCATATGTTCTGAAAATAAAAAAAACTTCAGTAAAAAATAATAAAAAGAAATAAAGAAAAAAGAGGGAAAAGGAAGAAGGAAAGGAAGAAGAAAAGAAAAGAAGGAAGGAGGGAAGGAAGGAAGGAAAGAAGGAAAGAGGGAAGGAAGGAAGGAAGCAAGAAAGGAAGGAAGGAAAGGAGGAAGGAAGGGAGGAAGGAAGGAAGGAAATGAGGCAGGTAATGGCCCCTTTTACTTAGTCAATAGAAGAAAAGGGAAAAGGGAAAAAAAAAAAATAAGATACACTTTCTGGGAATAGAATCCGAAAGCATTCTCAGTAGCTGTCACTAGAGGCTGCTCTTGTTTCCTTCAGAAAACAGGCAGCTCCAAAAATCTGAGCAGTTTCCTGTTGTATGTTTTTCATTGTATTGGAGACCAAGACACCAGATACCTCCGGAGTCCTTTAAAAAATACACATACTGTGTTTTGGCCGCTTCATGCAGTCCGGTAGAGAATAATAAAATCTTCAGGCTTCCTTAGGATGTCCAATGAAAGTCCCAAATGGCAAAGTTAAGGCTGAGAGGCATTTCAGAGATTGTTAACCACCTATACCAACAAACCAAATCCAGCCCCATGCTGCTCCTTGAGTCAGAATTGCAAAGCTTTTTTATTACTCAGAGTCCATTCTTCCCTAAGAGCCTGCCATAGAAATAGTTTCTGATGGGGAGTGTGCATTCACTCACAGCTCTAGATTCTGAGTGAATTGTGAGACCTGTTCATTTTCAGATGAGACAGTGGCAGCCTTGCCAAAGCCAGCTGGCTGGGTGGGATTGTTCTTAAAACTGTTTGGTCAGAAGTTTAAACTAAACACATAGGCTGGGTCAGGGAAAAAATTAGCTAGGTGAATTATGTAGAAACTTGGAGGGGCCAATACCACCCAGGAGGGGAGTCTTCAGAGACTACTTGAGTTATGCTCACTAACCCTGGGGTTAGGACATAGACAGGAAGAGGAGGAGGGCTTTTTGAGAAGATTCACTCACCACATGACTGGCAAGACCAGCAGGAGGAAGTGAATCCCAAAGCACCTAAAATTATTTCATGAAAAACACAGAGTTTTTGAGCCAAAAAAAAAATGTGATTCTAACCCAATCCACAAGTATTTATCAAGCACTTACTAGGTACAAAGCATTGTGCTAGGTTCTACCAAAAAAAGTACAAAATGGAAATAGTCTCTGTCCTTAAGAAACTTATTTACTGCTGGAGATAGAGGATCTGGAAAGACTTCTACTCCTGTAAATAGGAATAATTATGCCCCCAAATATGGATATCTAGAAAGACCCTCTTAAATATAAATTATTTGCCTGACCTTCTAGGGAACTGCTCACATCTCTGTTCTTTCCTCTTATGATCGTGTTCCAATTACAAAACTTGTCTGTATTTGAGAAGTCTGTACACTCTTTTGGTTAGATAGTACTTTTAACCTTATCTCTCCCTGGATGCTTCACTTCATTCTTTAAATACCAAGTCTAGCAGTAACTACGTCTGTGCTGTAGATAAAATCTACAGATGGTGATCTGCATAAGTATGGGATTTCTGCCATAACTTGCATCCCACTATTCCCCTACACAAGCCAAAGAAGTTCCATTCAGGTCCAAGAGAAGTCTGAATTCCCAGCTTTTTGTCAGCAAACTGGATAAAGACATCTTTCTTAATGGAGTTACTAGCAAGTAGTCATGATTATAAATTTATGGAACATGTTATAAATTAGAATGCTGAGGTTTAGAGATGTAAATGACTTAAGTCCCACAGTTGGTTAATGACAAAGTTAAGGCAAGAACCCAAGTCTCCTAACTCCCAGTCTGATGCTCTTTTTGCTGCTATACCATCTATTATTTATCATTATTGTCAAATTTAATGATCTTTCCTTCATCTGTATCCTTCTTGAATTCTCTACAGCATTTAACACTACAAGAACACTTCTTCCAACATACTATCTCTTATCTGAGTTTTCTTGACTTGTCTCTCTCTTGCTTCACCTCCTGTTTGCTCTCAGTCTCCATTGGTGTGTCTTTATCCATCTCACAATTACTAATAGTAGGTGTCCCCTGAGGTTCTATTCTGGGTTCTCTTCTCTTTTTTTCTTCATTATCTTTCTTGGATCTCATGGGTTACATTATCTCTATGATGATGATTCCCTGATCTCTATATCCAACCCTTGTCTCACTGTTATACACTAATATTCTAACACAATCTGTTTATTACTCATTTCAAACTGGATTCCACATATAGGCATCTCAAGCTCAATAAATCCAAAATAGAATTAATTATACTTTCCAGAAAATTCACTACTCTTCCAAACTTACCTAATACTGTTAAGGGCAACACCATTCTCCTAGTCACTCATTCTTGATTCCTTATCCTTCCTTTTCCCATATATCCAATAAACTGTCAAATCTTGTAACTTAATTCCAGAACACATTTTGAGTCTGTTCCTTTCCTTCCACTCTCCCAACCACTACCTTAAAGTAGGCCTTCATCACCTCTCAGTTGGGATTATCATAATGATCATCTTGATCTCCCTACCTCTCTTCCTAATCCAATCCATCCTCTATTCAACTACTTAAAGTCATTTTCCTAAAAGGTAGTTCTGATTATGTCACTCTTCCTCTCACTATTCAATAAATACCAGTGTCTTTTTATTACCTCCAATATCCAGGATATACAAATACCTCCAAGATATACATTCCTGTATTTGGCATTTAAGATTCTTCACAACTTGGCTCTTTCCTATTTTTGCAGTTTTCTTATTCATTACTCCCCTCCACATACTCTACAATAGTCATACTACCTACAACTTGCTGTTCCTCAAATTCAACGCTCAATTTTCCATCTCAATTTATAATGTCTATCCTCCAGCCTAGAATTCTCTTCCTTCCTCAACTCTGCCTATTGGAACCTCCGGCTTTGTTCAAGACTCAGTTCAGACATCATGTTCTGCAGGAAACCTTTCCTAGTCCCCCAGCTGCTAGTGCTTTCCCTCTATGGTTAACTAACATCTAAAACAAAGGTGACCACAGAATACATTTCCTTTTCTTGTCATTGTACTTCATAAATAGGACCATGATTATAAAGAAAATATGTAGGATATCCTTCCCAAATGCCACAGAAGAATAAGTTTCTTAATCTCCTTTCTACTAAATCTACCAACCTTGCTCCATTAAAACAACAACAAAAAAAACCTGCCAATTCTAAGGTCTAGTCTAATTTTAGCTTTAGGTGTTAGTTCCATGTGGAAGTGTCAATGCTTGTAATGCTGATGTGTTGGGCACTTAAACACATAGCTGGATCCTACTGTAGCTTGGAAACAGCATATAAATAACTTGGCCATAGGTGAGATTTCAAAAACTCAAAGATTTTTAAAGCTACAAGGGACTCTGAAGGTCATCTAATCCTTTTCCTTATTGGATAGAGGAGGAAAATGAGATCCAGAGAGGAAATAGGACTTGTTCAAGATTACCCAGATAGTGGTAGAATGCTTTATTGTCAAACCCATGTGCCGTACATTATGTGATCAGCCACAATGTTGTGTATTTGCTCATCTACTTAACTTCTTGTTCCATATCTCCATATCTCTCTAAATTTGATGGAGAGAGAAGTAAGGACCCTGAATCCCCACATACAGGTTCATCTCTGATCCTTTAGGATCAATCCTGCCCTTAGTGAAGGGAAATTACAAGAAATGATTTAGATATTATTGGAATTGTGATTCATGCAAGTGTGATCAAAGGGGCTAAAATGGGTTAGTACCTGAGTTTCTTTAAAGCACCTACATATTTACATAATCAAAATTTAGGCCAAGAACAATATACTGTATTAAGAGAAAACATAAAGATTTATTCGTTTATGATAATTATTCATATTACCTGATTCTAATCTAAAGAGTAAGGCCCAATTCATCTAAGCCAATAAGACCATGTATTCAGGCAAAATCTATCCTTTTTGAATGCCTCCCTGAGAACTGAAGCTACATGTTCCTATTCAAATGGCCCTGATGGAAGAATTCTATCATTTTTGGGCCCATATATTGTACTCTAGCTCTGATAAACTTATCATGTGGTCCACATCCTTGCTATTCTAATAGGTATTAATCTAGGTATTAATGGCAGTACTTTCACCTCTGGGAGTTAAGGACTTCTTGAATAATATTTTTCCTGCTGACCTACCATAGCTTTCTCATCACTCACCATGTAAGTGACAGCTCAGAGTTTATAGTTTAAAGTCAAGGTAACCTTGTCATAATAAGGAATGATGAACCACAGGGTAAATACAAAATGAAGGATAGTAAACCTTGCCAGGATATCGCATGACTTGTGTTACAGAGCTTAGGTTTAGTACAGGGGAGATCTAAGAGATCATTTAGTCCAATACTTTTATTTTAGATAAGGGGACTGCAAGCCAAAAAATTGGGAAATAACAAAAACAACCTGCTTCATAATTAACAACTAAAATTTAATCTCTATTCCATTAGTTCTACATCACTAGTCCAATTGATTGATACCTCTTTTCTAAGTAATTGAAAGACTATCATGTGAAAGAGGGACAAAGTTTGTTTTGGTGGGCACCAAAGAATAGAAATATATATATGTATATATATACAGAGAGAGAGAGAGAAATTAAAGTTTCAGAAAAGCAAATTGATATATGTTATCCATTAGCAGATGAGACAAATATAGGTATCAAATCGTACCTGAAGAGTCAGAAATCAAGAATATCTCAACAGGCTAAAATGACAAGCTGAATAGAAAAAGATATTTAGTAGAAATAAATATAAAAATCTACATTTGGGATCAAAAAATCAAGTCCACAAGTATAAAATAGAGAGAATTGACTAGATCCCAGTTCATATGAAAAAGAATTGAAAATTTGAGTAGGCTATAAGCTTAGAATAAGTTAACAAGGTAGCTCCCATCCCTAGCTCCTCCAAAAAAAAGCTAGTAGGAACTTGAGTTTCTTTAAAAGAGATATAGTGTCCCAGATGAGGGAGATAATAGTCTTGCTGATCTCTGTCCAGATCAAGCCATCAACAGAGTATTCTATCCCAATTTTGGATACCATATTTTTGGAAGAACATTGAGAAGTAAAAGCATTTCCATCATAAGGCTATCTAATGATACAAGGAAGGTACTATATAATGCTTTACAAGGATTGATTGAAGGAACTAGGGGTGTTTGTTTCATCTTGGAAAGGGAAGACTTATTTGAGACAGGATGGCTGTCTCAGAATATCTTAAGGGCTATTAATGTAAGAGTCTATAAAATTGTTCTGTTTTTCCTCCACAGAGCACAGTTAGGAACAATGACCAGAAGTTGCAGAGAAGCAATGTTTGGCTCCATATAAGGAAAAACTTTCTGATATTTATTACCATCCAACAGTCGAAAAGGATGCTTCTGGAGTTAGTCGTTTCTCAATTGAGGTTTTCAAGTGGAAGCTGATCACTTGCAAATAAATATATCATAGAAGAAATTATTTTTCATGTAGGAGTTAATCTAAATGACCACTGAGGTCCATTCTATCTCTGAGATGCTAACTTTCTGGCTTACCAGAATCCCTAGATTTCTTCAAAGCTCAATTACAAGGGTACTTCCTATGGAAAATCTATCCTAGTCCTTTTCCACCATTTGTTAGTGCCCTCGCCAGGAATTACTTTGTATAGAATTGACATCTCACTTTTAAAGTGCAGTGTATGCTATTTCCTCCTGGTAAAATGTAAGGTCCCTGAGGAGAGAGACTATTTCATTCTTGTCTTTGTATCTCTGGCACCTAGCAGAGTGTTTGGCATAATAGGACCATAAGAAATATTTGTTGATTGACTATCATCTGAATAATTGATAGGAAATGAGCCTATCAATCTTTTTGTCTTTTGTTTACAGGAATATCTTCTGATGCAGACATTATGATAGGACAGGCAGACCTTGTCCTCTATGTTCAAAAATTCCTCAAGGGTGAGATAGTGGTTGGTTTTCTGTTTTTATGTTGCTGGCTGCTCAAAAGTCAGTCTGGGTAACTTCCACCTACTCTATGTAGACAATTGAAACTGTAGTGAAGAGGTACATCAAAGAACAAAGTCAAGGTGAAAATAATAATTTATACAGAAGGATATACTTTAAGTGGATTGAGCTAAATTATAAGAAAATTTTACAGAGAGAAGTAGGCCACAGTTGCTGTGGCCTAGAGGTACTTTCCCAGAAGTAGCAAAATATAATGGAAAAATCACTAGACTTAGAGGCCTGAGTTTATTATTCATTTCTGACACCAGATGTACAAATATGGATAATAGTATTTATATAACAGGGTTTGCAAGGTTTGCAAAGTACTTTATATATATATATTATGTCATTCGATCCTTACAACAGTCCTAAGAGCCTGATGTTGTTATTATCACTATTTTACAAATAAGGAAACTGAGACTGAGAAAGGTTAAGACACTTGCCCAGAATCACACAGCTGGTAAGTGATTAAGAGAGCGTTTGAACTTGGGTCTTCCTGACTTCCAGTCCAGACTCTATTAAGTAGCAGGCACACATAAATTTCATCTAACTGTACATAACAGCCCAAGCTGTGTCACAGCTGTGATAACCAAAAGCTTCAAACACCATGTATATGGTCCTATTGTCTATCACCTAGTTGTCATGACCAAGATAGCTTTGTCCACCAAACATCACATGCATGCAGAGGTATAGGAGCACATGGATGCTGGTCCTCCTTCAGAAAGGAGTTTTGAACCTAATGGGTCCAAGTGTCAGTAAGTTGATTCTTCTATTGGTTGAGATTTCAGAATTAGGAAATTTATGGTCTATTGTATAGATTAATCTAACAAGTGGCCAAATCTGGGTTTTTGCAATACTGTTTATGCTATATAAAAATATCTTAGGATAATAGTATAATAGCTATTACTTATATAGCATATTAAAATATACAAAGTTATATGTATGTATATGTGTATTTGTATATATAAATATATATGCTTAATTGTAGCCTTCTTGGGGGAGGATGAGAGAAAGTGAGGGAAAAAATAGAGTAAAAAGTACACACCAGAATATTTTTTAAAAGCTATAAGAAAGAAAAGATGGAAAGCTCTGAATACAATGTGTAGTATTTATTATAGTATTAGTATTATGAAATGGAAATTTATTTCTTTATATTTTGAATCCTCTTGTGTTCTGCTGAGTACATGGCAATTTTTTTTCTTTTTCTATTTTGTATTTAAGTTTTAAGGGAACAAATACAAAATTTTAAAAAGAAAAAAATACAAAATTATGTATGTTAATTCATTTGATTCTTAAAACCATTCTTGTGAAGTAGATGCTACCTCATTTTACAGATAAGGAAATTGAGACAAAGATAAAGTTACTTGCCCAGAGTCACACAGGTGGTGACTGAGGCAGAATTTGAACTCATCTTCTTGAATTCAAATTTAGCACTCTATTCATCACATACTTAGCTGCTGACTTGGATAGTATACATTCATGGCTTGAATGAATTCCCTCTATATATTCACTTGTTGAAAATCTTTCTTTTCTTGCAAGGAAGATGGAAAGAGAAACATTAGGTCCTACTCAAGTGCCACTTTCTTCTTGGAATATTCCCTGATGCCTCCAGCCAGGAGCTCCCTTTTGTCCTTATCACTTTGTACCATATCCTATCCTACCATTTGCGCATGTATCTGATCCTCCTGTTAATTAGACTATAAACTCTCCTTTTCCTCCTTCACAGCTTTTGTGATATTCTGCAACCTGGAATTTATATTGATCTCTCATAAAACTCCATAGCATTTTATTTCTACTTCTCATAGGCTCTTACTATTTTGTATGTTTTTCTACATTGGTTGTCTATTTGCATCTCATCTTTCCAATTAGAATAAGAAGTCCTTAGGAATGGTGTCTTAGGGGTCATACTTCTGGGGGTGGAGCCAAGATGGTGAAGAGCAGACACGACTCTCTGTAACCTCCTCTAACCTTCCCTCAAACCAACAACAGATTTTTTTTGAAGTCAAAAAATCCACAAATATTTGGAGTACAACACATTTCTAGAAGAAAATACCTTGGAAGAACTTCAGAACAGGCTTGTTTCAATCAGGCAGGGAGACAGTCTGTGGAGCCCATACAGCAGTGCAGGGAGACCTGGGCAGGGAGCTGGAGCAGAGGTCTTGGCTTCCATGCACCTGGGGGTCTTCTGTGGGCCTCTTGGGTCAATCTGTCCGGATTGTAAGCAGGTGATTTGGCAGATCTGCCTTTTTTTTGGGGGGGGGAATAGATTGTGAACCACTAAGCCCCTGAAGAGCACCAGACTTAGCTGTCATTACACAGCACCCTAAAGCAATCAATTAATCAGCAGAACTGCCCAGCACTGAAAATCCATCAATCAGCAGAACTGCCCCAGGGCAAATTAAAGCAGCTGTCCCTCCTTTGCTTGAACAGACCTCAAGCCATAAAAAACAAAATGAATAAAAGAAAAGAACTCTCATCATAGACAGCTTTTATGGAGAATGAGAAGAACAGATCTCAAATCCTGAGGTCCCTAAAGGTAAAGCAACTCCAGAAAAACCTGAAAAGGAGACATGAGCTGGTCCTCATATCACGAGGCTTTCTTTTTTTTTTTATTTGAAAAACATATGTATGGGTAATTCTTCAACATTAACCCTTACAAAGCTTTCTGTTACAAATGTTTCCTCCCTACTCCCCACCCCTCCCCTAGATGACAGGAAATCCACTACATGCTAATTATGTTAAAATACTTGACAAATCAAATATATTTATACATATTTCCACACTTATTGTTGTGCAAGAAAAATCGTATCTACAAGAAAGAAAAATCAAATAAAGGAAACACAATGTAAGCAAACATCAATCAAGAGTATGAGAATGTTATGTTGTGGTCCACATTTCACATCCCTCTCTCTGGGTGTATATGGCTTTCTTCAATGAACAATTGGAGGTGGTTTGAAACATTTCATTGTTGAAGAGAACCATGTCCATCAGAATTGATCATCATATAGTATTGTTGTTGCCGTGTATAATGATCTCCTGGTTCTGCTCATTTCACTCAGCATCAGTTCATGTAAGTCTCTCCAAGCCTCTCTGAAATCATCCTGCTGGTCGTTTCTTACAGAACAATAATATTCCATAATATTCATATACCATAATTTATTCAGCTATTCTCCAATTGATGGGCATCCATTCAGTTTCCAGTTTCTAGTCACTACAAAAAAGGCTGCCACAAACATTCTTGTACATGTGGGGCCCTTTCCTTCCTTTATGATTTCTTTGGGATATAAGCCCAATAGAAATGCTGCTGGGTCAAAGGGTATACAGAGTTTGATAACTTTTTGAGCATAACTACAAATTGCTCTCCAGAATGGCTGGATCCGTTCACAGCTCCACCAACAATGCATCAGTGTCCCAGCCTTCCCACATCCCCTCCAACATTCATCATTATCTTTTCCTGTCATTTTAGCCAATCTGACAGGTGTGTAGTGGTACCTCAGGGTTGTCTTAATTTGCATTTCTCTGATCGATAGTGATTTGGAGCACCTTTTCATATGACTACAAATAGTTTTAATTTCATCCTCTGAAAATTGTCTGTTCATTTCCTTTGACCATCTATCGATTGGAGAATGGCTTCACAAGGCTTTCTTTGAAGATAGCATAAAGGATCTTAAAAGAGAGTTAGAAGAAAAATGGGGAAATGAAAGAGATCATTGCAAGAGGGATATAATGTTCTACAAAAGAGATATGAAAAAGACACCAATTCACTGAAAAACAAAACTGGTGAAATGGAAAAAGAATAAAATGAACAAAAAAAATACAATTGGCCAATTGCATAAGGAGCTAAAAAATGTAACTGAAGAAAATAATACAATAAAAATTGAATTGAACAAATGGAAGTGAATGATTCAATAAGACTTCAAGAATAAAACAAAAAGAAAAAATGAAAAAAATGGAAATATGAAATATCTCCTAGGAAAAACAACTGACCTGGAAAATATATCTAGGAGAGAATCAAAGGATTATAGGGCTGCCTGAAAGCCATGATGAAAAAAAGAACCTAGACATCATCTTACAGAAAATCATAAAACAAAACTTCCCTGATATTTTAGAATCAGAAGGTGAAATATCCATCAAAAGAATCCACCAATCACCTCCTGAAAAAAATGCCAAAATTAAATCCCAAGGAATATAGTCGCTAAATTTCAGAACTATCATATCAAGGAAAAGGTATTGCAAGTAGCCAGAAAGAAACAATTTAAATACCAAGGAGTCACAATTAGGATTACCCAGGACCTAGCAGCTTCCCCCCTAAAGGATCGACGAGTCTGGAATCTGATATTCTGAAAAGCAAAGGAACTGGGATTACAGCCAAGAATAAGCTATCCAGCTAAAATGAGCATTATCTTTCAGGGAAGAAGATGGACATTTAATGATAAAGGTGAATTTCACCTCTTTCTAAAGAAAAGACCAAAACTGAACAAAAAAAATTGATCTCTAAACACAGAACTCAAGAGAAGCAGAAAAAGGTAAAAAGGAAAAAAACTCTTGAGAACTATATTTCTGTTATGGATATACTTAGAGAATGTAGGTAAAATTTGATCTTTTTATGATAATATGAAAAAGAAGTTAGAGGTAGAAAGGGGATCATATTGGAAGAAAAGGGAAAAGGAGGAAAAATAAAGGAAATTACATATTGTGAAGAGGCAAAATAAAAACTATTGAGGGAAAGAAGGGAGGAGGATGAGCACTGTGTGAATCTGATTCTCAGCAGATTTGGCTCTAAGAAAGAATATTAGAAATATTTGGTATCACAAAGAAACTTGTCTCTCCTTACAGGGAAATAGGAAGGATAGGGGGGAAAGAAAGGTAAACACTAATAGAAGGGAAAACAGAAGAATTAGGGAGAGATGTAAAAAGGGGGGAGGGGCTCTAAAGGGGGAGGATTGTTTGAAAGAGATGGTCATCAAAAGGAAAATACTGGGAAGAAGGGAAGGGGAATAGGAAAGAGAAAAGCATAACCTAGGGTAAATAAGATGTCAGCAAATGCAGAATTACTTATTTTGACTGTGAATGTAAATGGAATGAACTCTCCAATAAAAGGGAAGTAGATAGCAGACTGGATTAAAACCCAGAATCCAACAATATGTTATTTACAAGAAAGACATTTAAAGCATAATGATACATACAGAGTAAAGGTAAAGGGCTGGAGGAGAATATATTATGCTTCAGGTGAAGAAAAAAAAGCAGGGATAGCAATCCTGATCTCAGATCAAATAAAAGCAAAGATAGATCTAATTAAAAGAGACAAGGAAGGAAACTATATCTTATCAAAGAGTATCATAGATAATGAAGCAATATCAATACAAAACTTATGTGCATCAAATGGTATAGCATCCAAACTCCTAGAAGAGAAGTTAAGAGAGATGCAAGAAGAAATAGACAGCAAAACTATACTAGTGGGGGATCTCAACTTTGCTCTCTCAGAACCAGATAAATCAAACCACAAAATAAATTAAAAAAGAAGTTAGGGAGGTAAACAAAATGTTAAAAAAGTTAAGTATGATAGATCTATGGAGGAAATTAAATAGAGACAGAAAGGAGGTTACTTTTTTTCTCAGCGGTTCATGGAACTTATACAAAAATTGACTATGTATTAGGACACAAAAACCTCAAAATCAAATGCAGAAATGCAGAAATAGTAAATGCATTTTTTTCAGATTATGATGCAATAAAAATCACATGCAATATAAGACCAGGAGAAACGGACCAAAAGTTAATTGGAAATTAAATAATCTAATCCTAAAGAATGAATGGGTGAAAGAGTAAATCATAGACACAATCAATAGTTTCTTCCAGGAGAATGACAATAATGAGACAACATACCAAAATTTGTGGGATACAGCCAAAGCGGTAATAAGGGGAAATTTTATATCTCTAGATGCTTACTTGCATAAAATAGAAAAAGAGAAAAATCAATGAATTGAGCTTGCAACTAAAAAACTAGAAAAAGAACAAATTAAAAACTTCCAATTAAATACCAAACTTGAAATCCTAAAAATAAAAGGAGAGATTAATAAAACTGAAAGTAAAAAAAAAAACTATTAAATTAATAAATAAAACTAAAAGTTGGTTTTATGAAAAAACCAACAAAATATATAAACCTCTAGTTAATTTGATTAAAAAAATGAAAGAAAAAAATCAAATTGTTAATCTCAAAAATGAAAAGGGAGAACTTTCCACCAATGAAGAGGAAATTAGAGCAATTATTAGCAGTTACTTTTCCCAACTTTATGCCAATAAATTTGATAACTTAAGTGAAATGGAGAAATACCTACAAAAATATAGATTGCCCAGATTAACAGAAGAGGAAATAAATTACTTAAACAGTCTCATTTTAGAAAAAGAAATAGAACAAGCTATCAATCAACTCCCTAAGAAAAAATCCCCAGGACCAATGGATTTACATGTGAATTCTACCAAACATTTAAAGAACAATTAACTCCAATACTATATAAACTATTTGAAAGAATAGGGAATGAAGGACTCCTACTAAATTCTTTTTATGACACAGACACTAATTAATTAGGTATTAGGTACTAATACCTAAGCCAGGTAGAACAAAAACAGATAAAGATAATTATAGATCAATCTCCCTAATGAATATTGATGCAAAAATCTTAAATAAAATATTAGCAAAGAGATTACAGAAAATCATCTCCAGGATAAGACACTATGACCAAGTATGATTTATACCAGGAATGCAGGGATGGTTCAATATTAGGAAAACTATTAGCATAATTGACTATCAATAACCAAATCAACAAACAACATATGATTATCTCAATAGATGCAGAAAAAAAATTGGATAAAATCCAACATCCATTCCTATTAAAAACACTAGAGAGTATAGAAATAAATGTACTTTTCCTTAAAATAGTCGGTAGCATCTATTTAAAACCATCAGCTAGCATCATATGTAATGGGGATATACTGCAACCATTTCCAATAAGATCATGGGTGAAACAAAAGTTGTCCACTATCACCATTACTATTCAATATTGTATTAGAAATGCTAGCTTTGGCAATAAGAGAAGAAAAAGAGATTAAAGGAATTAGAATAGGTCATGAGAAAACCAAATTATCACTCTTTGAAGATGAAATGATGATATACTTAGAAAACCCTAGAAAATCAACTAAAAATTAGAAATAATCCATAATTTTAGCAAAGTTGCAGGATACAAAATAAATCCACATAAATCATCAGCATTTTTATACATCACTAACAAAATCCAACAGCAAGACATACAAAGAGAAATTCCATTTAAAATAATTGTCGATAGTATAAAATATTTGGGACTCTATCTGCCAAGGGAAAGTCAAGAACTATATGAGCAAAACTACAAAACACTTCCACACAAATAAAGTCAGATCTAAACAACTGGAAAAATTTCAAGTGCTCTTGGATAGGTCGAGCTAATATAATAAAAGATGACAATACTACCTAATCTATTCATTTAGTGCTATACCAATCAAACTCCCAAGAAATTATTTTACTGACTTAGAAAAAATAACAACAAAATTCATCTGGAAGAACAAAAGTTCAAGAATTTCAGATCTAAAACTATATTATAAAGCAGCAGTCATCAAAACCATTTGGTACTGGCTAAGTAATCGATCAGTAGAATAGGTTAGGTTCGCAGGACAAAATGGTCAATGACTATAGTAATCTAGTGTTTGACAAACCCAAAGACCCCAGCTTTTGGGATAAGAATTTACTATTTGACAAAAACTGCTGGGAAAATCGGAAATTAGTATGGCAGAAACCTAACACCTTTTACCAAGGTAAGATTGAAATGGGTTCATGATCTAGACATAAAGAATGATATTATAAACAAATTAGAAGAACATAATATAGCTTACCTCTCAGTTCTGTGGAGGAGGAAGGAATGTGTGAACAAAGAAGAAGTAGAGATCATTATCAGTTGCAAAATAGATAATTTTGATTATGTCAAGTTAAAGAGTTTTTGTACAAACAAAACTAATGCAGACAAGATTAGAAGGGAAGCAATAAACTGGGAAAACATTTTTACATTTGAAGGCTCTGATACTCAAATTTATAAGAATTCAAGCTATTCTCCAATCGATAAATGGACAAAGGATATGAACAATTTTCAGATGAGGAAACTGAAACTATTTCTAGTCATATGAAAAGGTGCTCTAAATCATTATTGATCAAAGAAATGTAAATTAAGACAACTCTGAGATACCACTAATACCTGTCAGATTGGCTAAGATGGCAGGAAAAGATAATGATGAATGTTGGTGGGGATGTGCAAAAACTGGGACACTGATACATTATTGGTGGAACTGTGAACAGATCCAACCATTTTGGAGAACAATTTGGAAGTATGCTCAAAAAGTTATCAAACTATGCATACCCTTTGACCCAGCAGTGTTTCTACTGGGCCTATATCCCAAAGAGATTTTAAAGGAAGGAAAGGGACCTATATGTGTAAAAATGTTTGTGGCAGCCTTTTTTATAGTGGCTAGAAACTGGAAATTGAATGGATGCCCATCAGTTGGAGAATGGCTGAATAAATTATGGTATATGAATGTCATGGAATATTATTGTTCTGTAAGAAATGACCAGCAGGATGATTTTAGAGAAGCCTGGAGAGACTTGCATGAACTGATGCTGAGTGAAATGAGCAGAACCAGGAGATCATTATACAAAGCAACAACAAGACTATATTATGATCAATTCTGAGGGACATGGTTCTCTTCAACAATGAGATAATTCAAACCAGTTCCAATTGTTCAGGGATGAAGCAAGCCATCCACAACTAGAGAGAGGTCTATGGGAACTGAGTGTGCACCACAACATAGCATTTTAATGCTTTCTGTTGATGTTTGCTTGCATTTTTTTCCTTCTTAGATTTTTTCTTTCTTTTTCTAGATCCAATTTTTTTGTGCTGCAAGATAACTGTATAGATATTTATGCATATATTGGATTTATCATATATATTAACATATTTAACATGTATTAAAGTACCTGCCATCTAGGGGAGAGGGTGAAGGAAAGGAGGGAAAAATTTGGAACAGAAAGTTTTGCAAAAGCCAGTGTTGAAAAATTACTCATATGCTCTGTAAATAAAAAGTTTTAATTAAAAAAAGGAATCGTGTTATTCATCTGCATAACTTTTTAATTACTTACCACAGCACATTACATATAAGATCAATGGTTAATAAGATAACAAATTTAGAATTAAAAGAAATTCCAGAGGCCATCTAATACAGCCCTCTCATTTTATGGAAAAAAGAAACTTAAGGATCAGAAAGTTTAAATGACTTGACCAGTGTCACAGAGCTAGTTTTGTCAAAGATGGGAATCTGAACTCAGGTTTTCATGGCTTCAAATCCAACATTCTAATCATTATGCCATACTGTAAGTGATTAATAAACAAGACAGCAGCAAATGTTTATTGACTGGGCATCAATAATGTACAAAATTTCTTTTTTTATTTTTTAAATTTTATTTTATTTGCAAAACATATGTATGGGTATTTCTTCAACATTAACCCTTACATAGCTTTCTGTTACAAATTTTTGCCCCCAACTCCCCACCCCTCCCCTAGATGGCAGGATATCCACTACATGTTAATTATGTTAAAATACTTGACAAATTGAATATATGTATACATATTTCCAAACTTATTGTTGTGCGAGAAAAATTGTATCTACACGAAAGACATATCAGATAAAGGAAACACAATGTAAGCAAATATCAATCAAGAGTATGAGAATGTTATGTTGTGGTCCACATTTCACACCTCTCTCTCTGGGTGTATATGGCTTCCTTCAGTGAACAATTGGAAGTGGTTTGAAACATTTCATTGTTGAAGAGAGCCATGTCTATCAGAATTGATCTTCATATAGTATTGTTGTTGCCGTATATAATGATCTCCTGGTTCTGCTCATTTCAATCAGCATCAGTTCATGTAAGTCTCTCCAGGCCTCTCTGAAATCGTCCTGCTGTTCGTTTCTTACAGAACAATAATATCCCATAATATTCATACACCATAATTTATTCAGCCATTCTCCAATTGATGGGCATCTATTCAGTTTCCAATTTCTAGCCACTACAAAAAGGGCTGCCATAAACATTCTTGCACATGTGGGGCCCTTTCCTTCCTTTATGATTTCTTTGGGATATAAGCCCAATAGAAATGCTGCTGGGTCAAAGGGTATACACAGTTTGATAACTTTTTGAGCATAACTACAAATTGCTCTCCAGAATGGCTGGATCCGTTCACAGCTCCACCAACAATGCATCAGTGTCCCAGCCTTCCCACATCCCCTCCAACATTCATCATTAACTTTTCCTGTCATTTTAGCCAATCTGACAGGTGTGTAGTGGAACCTCAGGGTTGTCTTGATTTGCATTTCTCTGATCAATAGTGATTTGGAGCACCTTTTCATATGACTACAAATAGTTTTAATTTCATCCTCTGAAAATTGTCTGTTCATTTCCTTTGACCATTTATCGATTGGAGAATGGCTTGAATTCTTATAAATATGAGACAATTCTCTATATATTTTAGAGATGAGACCTTTATCAGCACCCTTAAATGTAAAGATGATTTCCCAATTTATTGCTTCCCTCCTAATCTTGACTGCATTGGTTTTGTTTGTACAAAACCTAACTTAATATAGTCAAAGTTATCTATCTGGTGTTCAGTTAAGAGTTCCAGTTCTTCTTTGGACATAAATTTATTCCATCTCCATAGGTCTGAGAGGTAAACTATATTACGTTCCTCTAATTTACTTATAATATCACTCTTTATATCCAAATCATGAACCCATTTAGATCTTATCTTGGTATGTGGTGTTAGATGTGGATCAAGCCCTAATTTCTTCCACACTGTTTCCAATTTTCCCAGCAGTTTTTGTCAAGTAGTGAGTACCTATCCCAGAAGCTGGGGTCTTTGGGTTTATCAAAGACTAAATTGCTATAGTTATTGCCTAGTTTGTCTTGTGATTCTATCCTATTCCACTGATCAACTACTCTATTTCTTAGCCAGTACCAAATGATTTTGATGACCGCTGCTTTGTAATATAGTTTTAGATCTGGTACAGCCAGTCCACCATCATCAGCCTTTTTTTTTCATTAATTCTCTTAAAACTCTTGACCTTTTGTTCTTCCAAATGAATTTTGCTACTATGTTTTCTAGATCTGTAAGATAATTTATTGGGAGTTTGATTGGTATGGCACTAAATAAGTAAATTAGTTTGGGTAGTATTGTCATTTTTATTATATTCGTTCGGCCTACCCATGAGCATTTTATGTTTTTCCAATTAACTAGGTCTGATTTTATTTGTGTGGAAAGTGTTTTGTAGTTTAGTTCATATAGTTCCTGACTTTCCCTTGGCAGATAAATTCCCAAATATTTTATACTATCAACAGTTATTTTGAATGAAATTTCTTTTTGTATCTCTTGCTGCTAATCTACAAAATTTCACTGAATCATCCTTATTAGTGATTGTGGAAGAGGATTATGTGGAAACTGTGGCAAAGGGTTATCACAATAGTCTTTTTACTCACTACAATGAAGTTCATTCTCTATGATGAGTCTCCTTGGCTTTGACCAAAACTATTTGTCACTTATTTCCATCTTCCTGTATTCTTAGACTTTCAGTGTCATCTCTTTCCTGCTCACAGGCCATTGCTTTCTCTAATATTTCCAATGGTATTTCCCCTTAATCTTCAATGACTCTCTGAATTTCTCATAATTTGACGTTGTTTTTCCTCAGCTGTCGTTTTTGGATCAATGTTGAGGGAATACTGTCTCCCTCCTTTCTCCATTCCTTTTACTTGTTTTTATTTCTTTCTCACTCTTGTCAATAATCAAAGAGCTAAAGGCTGAGTTATAAGTCAGGTATGCTTCCTATAAACATCATTTAACTTGACATCCTGTAATCAGAAATATTGTCTATTAAAATTGGGCAACAGGGACATTAAAACAACATTTTATTATTTCTTCAATACCTCAAAGACATGATCCCTTATTTATGGATCCCTCATAACACTTAGCTATAACAAGCCAGTAGGATAGAAGACAGTCCTGTGGTGATGATATTGGTGGTAGGAAGAAAAGGTAGTAGCAATAATATAGAAAGCAGTCTCATTAATGTTGCATTCACAATGGACGAAGTATAGAGACTGTCTATAAAAACCACAAGGTAAGGTGCAGGACAGTTATAAGTCATGAGAGGATATTTCCCTCCCACTTACCCCCCTCCCCAGGCCAATATTAGCACCTTTGGTAAAAACTTTCTTCCTTCTAAGCATGGATATTCCTCAAGTGGTATAGATCATAGCCCATCTGTCTTTTAATGTTAAACAATTTTGTCCAAGTCTTTCTATAATCCCTCCATTGGAAAATCTAACCAAATCTCTAAAGGCCTTTCTCAAAATTTACTAATATTTTGTAGATACCACTATAATACTTGGACCATCCATTTATTGTGTCTCATTCTCATTACATAAGAAGGTGACCTCTCTTTGAGGGTCACATATGTTCTTGATGGTACCTTTTACTGGCCTTCTGTTGAAACTGACGGTATCTTACAAATTCATTCTCACTTATGCCCACTATGGGAATTTTTATTGCTTTTTGGATCACCTACAATTTTGATTCTTGAGAGATCATAATATCCCTTGATTCAATTCCTTTGTAGAGTCAGAATTAACAGCTGATACCTTTTGGCTGTTTGCATGAAGATGAGAGTCTTAGAAGAGCATGAACCTCCCTAACCTCAATTCTAAAAGTACAGATGTTTCCCAAAACGTCATGAACCAAGGCAACTGCTTTCTATCACAGACTTATGGTGGAATCCTATAGAATCAATACTGTGGAGTTTGAAAAGAGAGTTGGAGTTCTGTTAACTTAAAAGGGATCCTTCTTGCTTCCAAATTGACTTTTGATGGCCAATCTTTCACTATGGATAGGCACTACATCATCCCTAATGAGATGGAAATATGAAGGAGCATATGACTAAGAATGTGAACCAATTCTAACAGAAATAGTAGAGAGGGCTCTTGGAGTTTCAGTTTTTGTCTTTTGCTCCTGTCAGAAAGCAAGATTCTGATAGCTCTCTTCTTGCTTTTGCTCTCTTGCCTAGAAGCTCTAAAAGAGGAGGAAGCTAGTAGCTCTGTTCCTAATTTTCTTCTCTGTTCTGATAGTCCAGAAATTCTTGGCTTAAATATTTTCTGGCTTCACTCAGTTACCTGGGTCTGCTTCTGGCATGGAGCTGAACCAATTAACAGAAACATGTTTTTGGAGTATTCTCTTTCCTTTTCCTTTTCTACTTTTCCCCAGTCAGGTATCTTTACCACTTCCTCTCCTCTTCTCTCTTCTTTCTCTGACTCTTTTCCACTCCTTTCATCTCCTCTTCTTCTCCCTTTTTCTTTTCTTTCTCCTTATCTTCTCTTCTCCTTTTCCTCTCCCTCATCCTTCTCCTTTTCTCTCATAGAATTGAATGTTGAGTTACATAGTAGACACATAGTCATGTTTCTTTAAAATTTCATTTAAATTAATATCTTCTAACTGGAATCATTAAATATATTAAGTATCAGACAATAGAAAATTCAAACAACCTAACAACCTTGAAATTGCACCTTATATCCATCAAATTGGCATAGAAGACAAAAAATAGAAATAGTCAACATTGGCAGGATTACAGAAAGATTAATGCACTATGGGTGGAACTATGAATTGGTCTAATAATTCTGGAAATGAATTAGATATTATACAAAGAAAGTGTCTATAATGTCCACACTTGAAGAACCAAAGATGCTACTGCTGGACATAGGCCCCAAGGAGATCTATCAATGGCAGATAGGAATGCAACATATTCACCCACATATTGATAGCAGTACATTCTATGATAGTAAGAAATTCCCTTCCTTCTCTACTTCTGAGTTTACTAACTTTACCAGCTAACTTCTCACCCTGCAACTTTCTTCCATACCTCAATTCTTATTGCCTTGTTATGCCAGCCCCCTTCTCCCATTGGTGATTTCCTTCCAGGAATAAACAAGATGGGCCAAATTTCATTCCACTCCCAAATGTGCTTCCAATTCTATGGGCTTTAATTTTATGCCCCCCAATGGATAACTGCCCAACTTTTCAGCTCAGATTTAGAGGTGAAATGGACCTAAAAACCATTGAGTATAATCTCATTATTTAACAGATAAGCAAATTGAATGTCAGGGAAATGAAGTGATTTGCTCAAGATTACAAAGATATAAAGATGGAAGTTGGAATTTGAATACAGGTTTCCTGAATCAGAATCCAGCTTTGTATTATATCATATTACACCACTCATCACTATGTATTTTTTAAGAGGTTAGCTACAGATTTTATAGTAAGAGAAGAGATAATTTATATGAAAGCTCTCAAATTGTTAGAGCCAGGAGAGGTATTAGAGGCCATCTAGCTGCAATCCTTTACTTTAGAGAGGTACTTTACTTGGAAAAAGTCAATTCTCAAAACATTTTATAGAGAGGCCTGTTTTGAGAGGGCTTGTTAAGTAGCTGAGCTAAATCTCAATGAAATCAACTTGAGAAAAGCATGTGGAGAGCACATGAATGGGTGGGAATACATGATGTCATGACTGGATTTCAGGGCAGTACCAAATCACTCCATAAATTATTAGGGACATGTGGGAGAAAAAACAAATAGTTGCTCTCCCTTCCCCTATGAGTACCAAGTAAATCAGAGAAGGATCCTTGAAGAATAATAGGAAGTAGTGGTCTTTCTGAAAAGGAAAGAAAAACTTTAGTTGAAGACCAGGGAAGAAACTCTTCCTTACTCAGAGACCTATAAAATCCTCTCTTAGAGGAAGGAGCATATGCCTCATTTCTTGAGTCATTAAATCCCAGACTGAACTAAACATTATCTTGTTCTGGCCTCCTGGGTGCTGGACTCATTGTGACCTATTATATCATCCCCATTACTAACCTTGATGAATCCCTCTTCTTAGAAGCTAGGGAAAATTCAAAAGTGTTGCCAGGAATGAAACATGTAACTTCTGTGTTGCCTCAACCAGCTGTTTTTCCCAATATTCTGAGTTACTATTCTATAGTAAAAAAGTTAAATTTGAATTCTTAAAAGAATTACCAAGTTTGTTTTTTTAACCCATTGTCAAAGATATGTTACAACATAGTAATCATGATTGTAGCAGATAAGATTTTTTAAACATGGTAAAATATATGTTAAATCCAACATATTAATACATATTTATACAATTATCTTGATGCACAAGAAAAATAAAATCAAACAGGAAAAAAATGATAAAGAAAATAAAATGTAAGCAAATGACAACAAAAAGAGTGAAAATGCTATGTTGTTTACCACACTCATTTCCCACAGTCCTCTCTCTGAGTATGAATGGCTCTCTTCATCACAAATCATTGGAACTGGTCTGAATCATCTCATTGTTGAAGAGAGCCATGTCCATCAGAATTGATCATCATATAATCTTGCTGCCGTGTACAATGTTCTCCTGGTTCTATTCACTTCACTTAGCATTAGTTCATGTAAGTCTCTCCAGGACTCTCTGAAATCCTCCTGTTGGTCATTTCTTACAGAACAATAATATTCCATAACATTCATATACCATAACTTATTCAGCCATTCTCCAACTGATGGGCATCCACTCAATTTCTACTTCCTTGCCACTACATAAAGGGCTGCTACAAACATTCTTGTACATGTGGGTTCCTTTCCTTCCTTTATGATCTCTTTGGGATATAAATTCAGTAGAAACAAGCAGATAAGATTTTAAACCTTTTAAACTTCATGGTGGGTATATGGCATTTGAAAGATAGGGTCCTCCAGTCAGTACTTGCTCATTGAATTTCTAATCTCATGGGGAATAAATGTGATGAATGGTTCCAGTTTAACAATTGTTAGCAAGATTTCATTTTTATACTTTGTTCTTCAGGGCTTCTAGGAACGGGAGAGTCTTCTTGACTTATAGGTGGTAGGTCATAAAGAAAAGAATATTGTACTTAAAAGTCAGCAAGACTTGAGTTAATGACTATGTGACTCTGGGAATTCCTCAACTTTATCCGAGTCTCACTGTCCTCATCTACAGAATGAAGATAATGATATCATCTACCTCACAGAGTTGCTGTGAGAACCAACACCAAAGTCAGCATTTCAATGTGAGCCTGAGGTCTTCAAGAATGTAGGTGAGAATTCAACAAGCCAAGTGTGGGAAGGAGGGAATTCCAGACATAGAGAATAACACAAGCAAAACATGGAGGCAGAAAGGTTAACAGCATATTCAGAGATGAACAGACCGGTTTGGCTGGATCAATGAGTATGTGCAGGGTAGTGATCAATGGTAAGCCAAGAAAGGGAGTAGAGTGGTGATATATCAGGACATGTATGACTAGAGAAAAGAGAAGATTGATCATATAGTGAGCATATGAGCATGCCATATTACTATAACTGAGATATAAAAAGAAACAGAGAAAGACCTCTAGCATATACAGCTTTATAGTTTATGAAGGATTAAACATTGATAAGAATCACACAGGTTGAGAAGATTCAGAGGAATTGCAATCTGCAACAAAGAAGGAATAGATCCATCAAAGTAGAAGTAGATGTATTTATGTGAAATGAATGAAAAAGTATTTATTAAGTTATTACTATATCCCAGGCACTGAGCTACAGGCTAGGCATACAAATACAACAAGCAAGCAAGATAGCCGCTGGACTCAAGAAGTTTATGATTGTAATGAACAAAATATTTAGGGGAATAGTAACAGACAGGAGTGTTTTGGACAGAGAAATCATAGGAATAGTGATTGAAATCAAAGGGCAATTATATATATAAGTATAAACAGATAAACATGATGTGTTTTTGTTTGTTTGATCTAGAACTATGGTTCCAGAATTTCTGCAGTGACAATTTCCTCTTCCATTAAGATCAGAAATCTAACTTATAACTTATTGTTTCAGAGAAACTACTTGAGCACTGAGAGATTGGGTGATTTGCTGATGACTGTACAGTGGTATTTACAAGACACAAAATTTGAATCTAGATTTTCCTTAATTCAAAGTTAGCTCTCTATCCATTATGCCACACCGCCTTTACATTAGTTAGATTGGATAGATAGAAAGAAAGATAGATTAGATGTATACATAGATATGTATATGGGCATGTTTATAACATGCCCAAGTCTTTCCTTTTCTTAAGCTTTCTATATTCCTGCCATCTCCTCAAGTTATTATTCTATATCTGTTCAACCAAACTCCTAGGGGAAAAAAAACAGCTATCTACACTGTTTATTTTCTATTCTTCTGTCATTCACTTCTCAATCCCCTAGCCATCTGGCTTCTGATCTCACCATTTAATGGAAACTAGTATTTCCAAATTCATTAATGTTTTCTTAATTGCCAGATCTTATGGTCTTTTCTTAATTCTTAGCCTTTTGCAGCATTTAATGCTGTTAACTATATTGCTCCTATAGATTTTCTTCTATGGTTTTTCATGAGACTCTTCCTGTCTGGTTTTTCTCCATTTGACTATTTTTTTTTTTACTGGCTCAATATTCACATCATGCCCTGTTACCATGGGTGTACCCCAAGGTTCTGTATTGTTTCTTCCTCCTCCTTGTTCTTCTCCTCCTCTTCCTTCTTCTTTGAAATATCTTTCTTTCCTAATTATTTCCCATGTGTTAAATTATCACTCCTATGAAAATAATTCTTAGATCTGTATATGCCTCAGCCTTTCTCCTTAAGATCTAATCATACTTCACCAACTGTCTATTTGGTATTTCAAATTCAATATCTCATAAACATCTCAAACTCAACATATCCAAAACAGAATTCATTACTTTCTACTCCTCTACCCAATTCACATCTTTTCTAAACTTTTCTGTTTCCATTGAAGATACCACCTTTCTTCCAGTCTTCAAGGTTTACAGCCTTGCCATTATCCATGACTCCTTATTTTATTTTATCCCATATATCCATTCAGTGCCATTTCTACATTTCTTTCACCTCCCTCTTGTCACTACTCACAAAGTCACATCTTAATTAGGCCCTCATTGATTCTCTCCTGTCCTCTTCCAATAGTCTTTTAATTCTCTTCCTACCTTAATTCATTCTCCATTTGGATTTGAAAGTGATCATGTCACTCTCCTACTCAGTAAATTTCATAGTTTCCTTTTGGCCTCTAGGAAAAAACGTAAACTCTTGTTTAGCTTTTAAGGCTCTCTTGCAACATAACCCCAAATGTTCTTTTCAATCTTGTCCCATTTTCTATACTCCATTGTCCATCTAAACTAGCCTTCTTGACATTTAACACATATATAAAATCCATTTTCCATTTCTTTGAACTGGCCATCTCCCCATTCCTAGAAAGTTCTCCCCTCTCAGCTCCTCCTAATAGAAACCTTCTTTTTTCTCCAACATGAACTTAAGAACTACATAACCTTTTACTTATTTCTCCAACTGCTCAAAGTTCTTCATTACAAAATACCTTATGTCTATTCTATACATACTTACATACGTGCTATCTCCCCTGAAAGAAAATAAACTCCAGGGATAATAAGATTGTTTCATTTTTGTATCCACAGCAATTAGCATAATGCCTGGCACATAGTAGATGCTTAATAAATGCTTGTTGGTTGATTATATATATATTAATGTATTTATTCACAAGTATATGTGCATATATGATATGTGACATTGGTATTATATATGAGCATGCATGAAATATATTTAAGGACATTATATATGTGAGCTTATAAATAACAAAATATGTAAGACTACTTTTAAGTCTTATTTTTAAATACTTTATATCCTTAACATGATTAAAAAGTTCATTAAAAGTTTTTGTTTTCCAACAGCTCAGTCACAGAGGTCTCTTTAAGCCAAGGAACTTTGAAGGCAGACAATTCTACAAACCAACATGTGAGTATCAGTACAGGACTTCATCAGAGGCCAAACAAATCAGTCACAAATAAAACATAAACTAGCCAATCAATTTATTATTTTTTTATTAAAAGCTTTTTATTTACAAAACATACGAGTGATTTTTCTACATTGACATTTGCAAAAGCTTTATTTTTTTTTGTTCCAAGCTTTTCCCCTCTTCCCCCCCACCCACACCCCTAGATGACAGGTAATCTAATACATGCTAAATATGATAAATTATTTGACAAATTCAATATATGTATACATATCTATATCATTATCTTACTGCACAAGAAACATCAAATCTAGAAAGAGAGAAGAAAAAAAAAAACAACCTAAGAAGGAAAACAAAATGCATGGAAATATTCACAGAAAGCATTAAAATGCTGTGTTGTGGTTCACACTCAGTTCCCTCAGGCCTCTCTCTGGATGTATATGACTATCTTCATTGGTGAACAATAGGAACTGGTTTGAATCACATCATTGTTGAAAAAACCATGTCCATCAGAATTGATCATCGTATAGTCTTATTGCTATGTATAATGTTCTCCTGGTTCTGCTGATTTCACTCAACATCAGTTCATGCAAGTCTCTCCAGGCCTCTCTGAAATCATCCTGCTGGTCATTTCTTACCAAACAATAATATTCCATAACATTCATATACCATAATTTATTCATCCATTCTCCAATTGATGGGCATCCTTTCAATTTCCAGTTTCTTGCCACTACAAAAAGGGCTGCCACAAACATTTTTGCACATGTGGGTCTCTTTCCCTTCTTTAAAATCTCTTTGGGATATAGGCCCAGTAGAAACACTGCTGGGTCAAAGGGTATGCACAGTTTGATAACTTTTTGAGCATGTTCCAAATTGCTCTCCAGAATGGTTGTATCCGTTCACATTTCTACCAACAATGTATCAGTGTCCCAGTTTTCCCACATCCCCTCCAACATTCATCATTATCATTTCCTGTCATTTTAGCCAATCTGACAGGTGTGTAGTGGTATCTCAGAGTTGTCTTAATTTGCATTTCTTTGATCAATAGTGATTTGGAGCACCTTTTCATGTGACTACAAAAAGTTTCAATTTCTTCAACTGAAAATTGTCTTTTCATATCCTTTGACCATTTATCAATTGGAGAATGGCTTGAATTCTTGTATATTTGAGTCAATTCTCTATATATTTTAGAAATGAGGCCTTTATCAGAACCTTTGGATCTAAAAATATTTTCCCAGTTTATTGCTACCCTTCTAATCTTGTCTGCATTCATTTTGTTTGTACAAAAACTTTTTAACTTGATATAGTCAAACTTATCTATTTTGTGATTAATGATGTTCTCTAGTTCTTCTTTGGTCACAAATTCCTTCCTCCTCCACAGGTCTGAGAGGTAAACCATCCTACATTGTTCTAATTTGTTTATAATATCATTCTTTATGCCTAGATCATGAATCCATTTTGACCTTACCTTGGTATATGGTGTTAGGTGTGGGTCAATGCCTAGTTTCTTCCATACTCGTTTCCAATTTTCCCAGCAGTTTTTGTCAAATAGTGAGTTTTTATCCCAAAAACTGGGGTCTTCGGGTTTATCAAACACTAGATTACTATTTGTCCTGTACTTGTCCAATACTTGTTTGAGTATTTTGTCCTGTGAATCTAACCTATTCCACTGATCCACTACTCTATTTCTTAGCCAGTACCAAATAGTTTTGATGACCACTTCTTTATAATATAGTTTTAGATCTGGTACAGCTAGGCCACCCTCATTTGCATTTTTTTCCATTAATTCCCTTGAATTTTGTTGTTATTTTTTCTAGGTCTAGCCAATCAATTTAAAGACATAGAGGTATGCCGCTGGAGAAAGATCTTATTCTGTACAATAAAATTTGGAATGGCACAAAAGCAACAGTGTAATTATAGGGGGTATAAATAAAGCATAGAATTATAAATTTGAAATTAAATGGGACTTAAGAGGGCATAGAATCAACTTCCTCATTTTACAGATGAGAAAACTGAGGCACAGAGAGGTTAAGTGACTGACCAAGAGTAATGCAACTAGTATGTAGTTGAATGAGGATTTGATCCCAAGTCTTCTTGGGCTTAAGTTCAGTGCTTTATTCATTATTACATAATGCCTCAGACTGGAAAGGTGATCAAGACAAGAACCTGAGTTCCAAGACACAATAGAATTTTTTTTGCCCTTAGATGACCTTCTCTAGCAGATGCTAAGGTCAGCACTCATGAAGGAACTGGTCTTGCCACTTACAATTTTCATGCAATAAAAAGTGGCTTTGAAAAAGCCTGAAGCAAAACACATAATGGGAAACTGGGATAATCTAAATCCCTTCTTTTTTCTAAAGGCTTCAATATCTCTTTTATCTAGCCATTCACCAGGGATAGAATAAAGCAATGATTCTGAGTTGCTTGCTTGCTTTAATGCTAGCAATCTTTCTGACTTCATGTCCAATTACTTCCATCATAATAAATACTTAACTCTACAAACTGAGCCACTCCACATAAAATTCTCATTCTTACTTCCATGCCTTTACATATACTTCTCATTCCTTCAAAATCTGGCTAAAAATGCAGGGAATCATTTTAATTAGTCCTAATATAAAGCTCACATTTTTTACACTAACACACAGAGTACTTATACAACATTACAAAATTATGTATTCAGGTGTATTGGTAAGTTTTTCTTTCTTTTGTTTTAAATTGGGTGAGACACTAACAAAAACCTATCTCAATAGATACAGAAAAAGCTTTTGATAAAATCCAACACCCATTTCTATTGAAAACACTAGAGAGTATAGGAATAAATGGGCTTTTCCTTAAAATGATTAGTAGTATCTACGTAAAACCATCAGCAAGCATCATATGTAATGGAGACAAACGAGACCCATTCCCAATAAGATCAGGAGTGAAACAAGGCTGCCCACTGTCATCATTACTATTTAATATTTTAATATTGTATTAGAAATGTTAGCTTTGGCAGTAAGAGAAGAAAAATAAAGAAATTAGAGTAGGTAATGAGGAAACCAAATTATCACTCTTTGCAGATGGCATGATGGTATACCTAGAGAGGCGACTAAAAAATTACTAGAAACAATTCACAACTTTAGCAAAGTTGCAGGATACAAAATAAATCCACATAAAGCAGCAGCAAGTTCAGCAGCAAGAGATACAAAAAGAAATTACATTCAAAATAACGGCTGAGAATATAAACTATTTGGGAATCTATCTGCCAAGGAAAAGTCAGGAACAATACAAACTAAACTACAAAACACTTTCCACACAAATAAAGTCAGACCTAGCCATTTGGAAAAAACATCAAGTGCTCATGGGTAGGCTGAGTGAATAAAATAAAAATGACAATACTACACAAACTAATTTACTTATTTAGTGCCATACCAATCAAACTCACAAGAAATTATTTTACAGATCTAGAAAAAATAGTAGCAAAGTTAATTTGGAAGAACAAAAGGTCAAGAATTTCAAGGGAATTAATGGAAAAAAAAGGTCAATGAAGGTGGCCTTGCTGTTCCAGATCTAAAACTATATTACAAAACAGCGGTCATCAAAACCATTTGGTACTGGCTAAGAAATAGAGTAGTTGATCAGCGGCATAGGATAGGATCACAGGACAAAGTAAGCAATAACTATAACAATTTAGTGTTTGATAAACCCAAAGACCCCAGATTTTGGGATAAGTACTCACCATTCAACAAAAACTGCTGGAAAAATTGGAAACTAATGTGGAAGAAATTAGGGCTTGACCCACACCTAACACCACATACTAAGATAAGATCTAAATGGGTTCATGATTTGGATATAAAATGTGATATTATAAGCAAATTAGAGGAACATAGTATAGTTTATCTCTCAGACCTGTGGAGATGGAATAAATTTATGTCCAAAGAAGAACTGGAACTCTTAATTTAACACCAGATAGATAATTTTGACTATAGTAAGTTAAAAAAGTTTTTGTACAAAAAAAACTAATGCAAACAAGATAAGGAGGGAAGCAACAAATTGGGAAATCATGTTTACATTTAAGGGTTCTGATAAAGGTCTCATTTCTAAAATATATAGAGAATCCCCTACTGGAGGTGGAGCCATGGTGGTGGAGATCAGACAGGAGTCTCTGTAACCTCCTCTAACCTCCCCTCAAACCAACAACATATGAAGCCTCTAGACTGATTCTGAAGCAAAAAAATCCACAATATCTGGAGAACAACACGATTCTAGAAGAAGATACTCTGGAAGAACCTCAAAACAGGTCTGTTTTAATTGGGCAGGGGGTGGTCTACTGAACCCACACTGAAGCGCAGGGAGACCAGGGCAGGGATCTGGAGCAGGGAGCTGGAACAGGAGTCAGAACAGGAGTGGGAGCGTTCTGCTTTTCACACACCTGGGAGTCTTCTGCGGGCCTCTTGGAACAATTTTTCCTGATTGTGGGCAGGTGGTTTGGAGGGTCTGCCTTTTGAGGGGGATAGATTGTGAACCACTGAACCCCTGATGAGCATAGTAACTAGCTGCCATTACACAGCACCTTAAAGCAATCAATCAAACAACAGGACTGATCAGCACCAGAAATAATTCAATCAGCGGAGCTGCCCAGTACCTGAAATAATTCAATCAGCAGAACCACCCCAGGGTGTGAACTAAAGCAGAACTGCCCAGCCCCTGACATAATTCAATCAGCAGAACTGCCCAGTTCCTGAAATAACTCAATCAGCAGAACTGCCCCAGGGCAAATTAAAGCAGCTGTCCCACCTTTGCCCTAAACAGACCTCACACCTTTAAAAAAAAATGAATAAAAAACCAAAAAGAGCTCTCACCATAGACAACTTTTATGGAGAGAGGGAAGAACAGACCTCAAATCCTGAGGCCCCTAAAGGTAAAGCAACTCCAGAAAAAGCCCCAAAGAGAGACATAAATTGGTCTCCATGTCACAAGGCTTTCTTTGAAGATTGCATAAAAAATCTTAAAAGAGAGTTAGAAGAAACATGGGGAAACGAAATGAGATCACTGCAAAATAAAATAGAAAAAATGGAAAAAGAATGCAATGAACAAAAAGATGTAATCGGTCAATTGCAAAAGGAACTAAAAACAGTAACTGAAGAAAATAAGACATTAAAAATTAGAATCGAACAATTGGAAATGAATGACTCATCAAGACTTCAAGAATCAGTCAAACAAAAACAAAAAAATGAAAAGATAGAGAAAAACATGAAATATCTCCTAGGAAAAACAACTGACCTGGAAAATAGAACTAGGAGAGACAATCTAAGGATTATAGGGCTTCCTGAAAGCCATGATGAAAAAAAGAACCTGGACACTCTCTTCCAGGAAATCATAAAAGAAAACTGCCCTGATATTTTAGACCCAGAAGGCAAAATAATCCTTCAAACAATCCACCGATCACCTCCTGAAAGAAACCCAAAAATTAAGTCCCCCAGAAATATCGTGGCTAAATTCCAGAACTATCAGACCAAGGAAAAGATATTACACGAAGCCAGAAAGAAACAATTTAAATATCGGCGAGCTACAATTAGGATCACACAGGACCTAGCAGCTTCTACTTTGAAGGATCGAAGGGCCTGGAATCAGATATTCTGAAGGGCAAAGGAACTTGGATTACAGCCAAGAATAAGTTACCCAGCTAGAATGAGCATTATCTTCCAGGGAAGAAGATGGTCATTCAATGATATAGGAGAATTTCACCTATTTCTACTGAAAAGACCAGAACTGAACAAAAAATTTGATCTACAAACACAGAACACAAGAGAAA
>JAJPUD010008163.1:75188-94266 GCA_023553655.1 Myrmecobius fasciatus | reverse complement strand
GTACTGTTGTTGCCGTGTATAATGACCTCCTGGTTCTGCTCATTTCACTCAGCATCAGTTCATGTAAGTATCTCCAGGCCTCTCTGAAATCATCTTGCTGGCCATTTCTTACAGAACAATAATATTCCATAATATTCATATACCATAATTTATTCAGCCATTCTCCAATTGAAGGGCATCTATTCAATTTCCAGTTTCTAGCCACTACAAAAAGGGCTGCCACAAACATTCTTGCACAGGTGGGGCCTTTTCCTTCCTTTATGATTTCTTTGGGATATAAGCCCAATAGAATGCTGCTGGGACAAAGGGTATGCACAGTTTGATAACTTTTTGAGCATAGCTCCAAATTGTTCTCCAGAATGGCTGTATCGGTTCACAGCTCCACCAAAAATGCATCAGTGTCCCAGCCCTCCCACATCCCCTCCAACATTCATCATTAACTTTTCCTGTCATTTTAGCCAATCTGACAGGTGTGAAGTGGTATCTCAGGGTTGTCTTGATTTGCATTTCTCTGATCAATAGTGATTTGGAGCACCTTTTCATATGACCATAAATCGTTTTAATTTCATCCTCTGAAAATTGTCTGTTCATATCCTTTGACCATTTATTGATTGGAGAATGGCTTGATCAATTCTTATTTTTAAAGTGTTGTTTTCTTCAGTTACCTTTTTAAGCTCCTTTTGTAACTGGCCAATTTGTTCATTGCACTCTTTTTCCACTTCACTAATTTTATTTTTTAATAAATTAGTGTCTTTTTCATATCTCTTTTGCAAGGCATCATATCCTTCTTGCAAGATACTGTATCCTTCTTGCACTGATTTCAGTTTATTTTCCCATTTATCCTCCAGCTCTCTTTTGAGGTTCTTTATGCAATCTTCCAGAAAGGCCTTTTGAAAAGGGGACCAGTGATGGTCCTTGCTGATTTTCTCTTGAGTTTTGTCTAAAGGAACCTCTGGATCTGGGGTCAACGTTTCTTTGCCTTGATAAAAGCTGTTTATGATGAGAGCTCTCTTTTGCTTCTTCATCATTTTTTTAGACAGCGTGGATATCTCTTTAAGGTAGGGAAAAAATACGGCAGCTGAAAAAGCTTTGCCCTGTGGCACTTCGGTAAGTTGACTTAAGGTGCTGGGCCTGTGGGGGCTAGGACTAAGTCCGAATTACTCCTTAAACAAGGCAAGTCTGCCAGAACACCTGCCCCCAATCAGGGCAGAGTGTCCTGAGTGCCTCAGATAAACTCCAGGTGTTTGGAATTTGGAGTTTGGAGTTTGGAATTTCTGCCAAGATGAGCTGAGCTGAGTCTCACCCTCACTTCTAGCCTACACAGGGGTTGTCTATTTATCTCTCTGTCCGAGTCTGACTAACCTGATATGAAGTTATCCAGAGAGCCGTGCCCAAATATTTCTGAGTTTGTTGACTTGAAGGTCAGTTCAGAGGCTTATTTTATTGTTGATTTGAGAGAAGATCGGAGGAGAGGCAGAAAGTCACCTTTTCACTCTGCCATCTTGGCTCCACCCCCTACATTGCCATTTTTCAATTGCAATTGCAATTGAACAAACTTTGAATTGCCATGCATTTAATAAAATATATGCGAACTTTGCCCTCATATAATCAATTCTTCTTCCATTCCATTTACCATCTGGTTAAAGAAATAAAATCAATAACCAACAGTGCTTAAGACTATGTCTACATAGCTTTCATGACTGTGACTAAAACTCTTAACTTGTTTGCAATCTATTGTTTCATATTTTCTATACAATGATAAGAAAGAATCAAAAGAGGGAGAGAAAGAGTCAGAGAGAGACAGAGAGAGTCAGAGAGAGAGAGAGAGAGAGAGTCAGAGAGAGACAGAGACACACAGAGAGACACACACACACACAGAGAATAATTATATTCCTGATCTTCTTTTCTACATATTCAGAACTATTTGTTGTGTGAGGAACTAATGACATTTCATGGTGGTATTAGACATAAAGGTAATTTTTGCTTTTAGAAATGATATCTTTGTATTCCTAAAACTGGACTTTACATTCAGGTCATTTTTACCATTTATCATAAGTCCCATATCGGTTATCCTTTGGAAACTATCTTGATCTTCCATTTTAGAGTCTTTGGTCATTTTACTATAAAGCATTATGAATTAGTTCATCCCTTTTTTTCCCCTTTTTTTAGTACACTTCATTGATACATTATCCTATAGAAGGTCAAATACATGTAGATGAGGCATTAAGACTTCAGTAGGTTATTCTTAGAGCAAGGACAAACAAACAACAATACAAAATAAAACAAGATATGAGACAGCTTTTTTAGGATAAGTTCCAGCTTTGGATTACCTGCCCAGATAGCAGGAACTGCAAGTCAACATCATGGCTGATATTAGAGCAAGAACAAGAAGAAATTCAGACAATTTAATTGTGCTGCAAAAATAGTGAATATCACCTAGTCCAAGTAAAGAAACAATAAACACTTCATTTCATTGACTAGCAATATGCAATTTACATTTTACATTATATAATTTACATTATGCATTTTTACAATAGAAACTACTACTGTGATGATCATGTGGGTCTTCATCCAAAAGTAAAATGGACCTGTATATGTATATAGATGTATATTCCTGGGTATGCATATATAAATATGCATATGTATATATACATGCATGTAATGCATACATATATGCATATGTGTATATAGATGTGTGTAGATATCAATGTAGATATTAATTGGGTCATCCCAATTCACTTATTTAGTAAAAAAAATTGAAGGTCCACTGAACAACTACATTTATTAAAAATATTTTGATATATGCATATATTCTTATTTAAAAATAGAAAAGAGAATTGCAAGTATACACATTTTAATTTTGATAATTTACTTTGTAACTTTTTGTTTTGTGGCTATTAACAGTTGTTTTTAATAAGATCTGGGTTTTGGTCCATTTCTTTCACATATTCCTCTCCTTTGGATAATGTGTGAAACTATTTGTAAACTCCTTTACAGTTATATCACTTGTAGCATATATCTTCTTGGTTTATTGCTGCTGCTTCTCCTGCATTTATTCCCTTTACTGTCGTGTATAGCTTTTCTGTAAACACTTCTGTTCTAGTGTTTGTTTCAAAAATTCTGCATGTTTGTCTGCATATCTTTTCCATAATTCTGATTGTTGTTCTTCAGAATTCATCCTTCAATTGTTTCTAAATCACTTCTTATTTGAGCTATTATAAGAAAAAAAATAAATGTCTTTCCTTTGTTTTAGGAAGATAATATTTTAAAATGAGATTATGTTCAAAGTGAAATTATTTTTGGTTAACATAACTCTTCTTTCCATAAATAGGTCATGTTTGCTAAGTATACTGTGTTTTAGAATCTTGCTCTTCTTGTTATAACAATTTTTATACATTTGGAACTTCCTCAAAAATTTTGAGGTCCTTTGTGTTTTTTCTATATGCCATATTGGTTTAGATTTATTATGCCAATTACAATTTTTTTGAAATAGGTCAAGCAGCAGGTACTATAACTCAAGGCCTTCATTTTTAGCTTTTCTTTTATTTTAAGACGTTTGTGGTATACTTTTTAACCTTTTCTCTAACTTGGAATCTTCTCCCTTCTCAACTCCATGTACTGATTTTCCTGACTTCCTTTATGCTAAAAGTCCATCTGATATACCCCATTTTTCACCCCTCTTAATTTCAGTGCCTTCCCTCTGCTAGTTTCTTCCTGTATATAGTTTGTTTGTTTATATTTGTTTCATGTTGTCCTCTGTATTAGGTTGTTAATCACTTGAGGACAGAGTAACTTTTGTGCCTTTTGTTAACCTAGTTTTTAGCATAATGTCTATCACATGAAGATTATTGACTAGTGGATTGATTATGGATAATTGATTTAAACATGAGTTCATCAATAAGAAGATATTTCATGTTATTATTATTGAACTGTTATACAATTTATAATATAAAAATGTTGCCTGGAATCACTAAGATGTAGGGTTACTTCCCCAAGGTCAATCAGTCAGTGTAGTGAGACTTGAGCACTTTGTGGTAAAATTTCCCTACTTTGTATATGGTCCTTTGTCCATGAGGACAGACTACCTTTTTAATACTGACAAGTATTTATTTCCAACCTCCCCAAAACTTTTCCCTGACTCTTACCCTTCAAGTTACATTTGCAAAATCTGATGTTCCAATCCCTTTTATTTTTCTACCCTAGTCTTGGGGGATTTAACTCAAACACTTTTTGGCATTTTTTCCATATACTTCATCATTCCAAGAGACCTTCAGAATGAAGTTTGAATTTCTGATGGTGTAACTAGAGGCATTATCTATCACCTCAAACTACTTTCCAACCTTATCACATATTTATTTATATAGTCTCCAATGGTCCCTGAAACTTGTCTAAGTGAGCCCTAATATCATAAAAAGAAAATGACACAGTATCTAGTTAAAAAGATAAAGATCCCATCAATTTAAAATCTTTTCATCTTTAAGAACTCAGTTTAAATCTGACACATTCTTCCCAAGGTCTTCTCAGCTCACAGAAGTTTCCAAGTGCTCTCACAGAATTTTGCAATTACAATATTTATTGAGACATTTTGCACTTATCTTGCATTGCCAGCATGCATTTGTAGTTGTTGTTGTTGTTTTCCTGTAGGTTATTTATGATACTTCCTTGTAAGTTAATAAGAGACACTGGACATAGTTATGTTTTGTATGTCCTCCATGAGCACAGCATCTTACTCATACTAAATGGTCAATAAAGATTTCCTCATTGAAAAAAGAAAGAAAATGAGACACTCTTCAATTAGAGACTTTATTTCTTGAGTCATTAATACTGTCATTAATGTTTGTTTGAAGTCCAGTCATTCAACCAATCTCATAATCATCTAACTTCATTATTGCCTAGCCCAGACCTTATCCTGACATGAATTTATGTAAAATGCTTTATGGAAAACTATTTAAATAAGGTTTATAATTTTTCTTTGATCTACTTTTGTTCAGAAAGAAAATCTTTTGATAACATATCAATGCATCTCTTTTTTGCATTTGGCTAATTGAACTTTTAAATGAGTTGTTTTGTCCATTGGATTTTTTTTGCATTTCTCAAATTTTCTTTTACAAAAAGTTGGTTTCTTTTTCCACTCCATCAAATCTATGAGTTTTGTGCTTTTCTCCATTGTGCTAAATCTATTTTTAAGGAGTTTCCTTCACATAATTTGTTTCCTTTTTTAAACTCTCCTGCAAAATTTTATATTAACCTTCTGAAATATTCACTATTTATCAAGACCCAATTTTGGGTCCACCTCTTCCAAGAAAGCTTTCTCTGAAGCCAGTAGTGGGAAAAAATTTTTTCCAGTAGTTTTCTATATTCATATCTTATCTCCTACTGTTAGACATTAACTGTATCAAAGTTACCTGTATTATTTTTGTCTCCTCAAAAAAAATCTCATTTACAGCATATTTGTTAAATACATTGATTGTTAAATCACTTACTAATCTGCTTCTATCTCAAAAATTTATGGGAAGCAGCCAAAGCAGTTCTTAGAAGCAGTTTTATATCTCTAGATGCTTGCTTCCATAAAAAAGAGAAAGAGAAGATTAATGAATTGGGCATGCAACTAAGAAAATAGAAAAAGAACAAATTTAAAAAACACAATTTAATACCAATTTTTAAACTTTGTAAATAAAAAGGGAGATTAATAAAGCTGAAAGTAAAAAAAAAACTATTGAATTAATGTTTTTATGAAAACAATGCAGTAGATAAACTTTGGGCAATTTGATTAGAAAAAACTAAAGAAGAAAATTAAATTGTTGGATCAAAAATGAAATCTGTGAATTTTCCACCAATGAAGATAAAATTAGATCAATAATTATGAGCTATTTTGCCCGACTATATGTAAACAAACATGATAATATAAATACAATGTAGACATATTTTGAAAATATAAATTGCCCAGATTAACACAGGAAGAAATAAATTGCTTAAATAGTCTGATTTTAAAAAGAAAGAAAGAAAGAAAGGAAACATACTATTAATCAACTCCCTAAGAAAAAATCTCCAGGGCCAGATGGATTTACAAGTGAATTCTACTAAACACATAACGGAATATTAATTTTAATACTATGAAAATTATACAGAAAAATAGAAGGAATCCTAAAAAATTATTTTTATGACACAGATATCATGCTGATACTTAAACCAGATAGAGTCAAAATAGCGAAAGAAAATTATAGACCAATATTCTTAATGAATATTGATGCAAAAAATCTTAAACATAACGTTCACAAAGAAATTACAGGAAATTATCACCAAGATAACACACCATGAACAAGTAGGATATTTACCAGGAATGCAGAACTGGTTCAATATTAGAAAAAGTATTGTGTAATTCATTGTATCAACAACCAATATAAGAAAAATCATATGATTATCTCAATAGATGTGAGAAAAAGCATTTGACATAATTCAACATCCATTCCTATTAAAAATACTAAAGAATATAGGAATAAATAGAGTTCTCCTTGAAATGATCAATAGCATCAATTTAAAGGGGAAAATAAATTTGAAACACAAGATTTTGCAAGGTGAATGTTGAAAATCATCTGTGCGTATGTTTTGGAAATAAAAAGCTTTAATAAAAAAAGTATTGAACTTTATGTTCTATGTAACTTGTACTTCAAATAATTCAAATAAATATTAAAAAGGATAAGAAACATATTTGAACTTCCTATAATGTCTTAATGATAACACATCATCATTAATGTGATTTCCCAGATCTAAATAAATTTGAACTCTTAGAGTGCTTTCACTTCCAAAGAAAGAAATTCAAATGAATCAGTAAATATCTGAGTGAGATACCTAGAACAATCGCTGTATACTGATCCAAATGAGAGACAATTAAGTTGTCTTATTAAGTTCAGACAAAACCTTGCTTTTTTAGTGAAAGGTCAAAAAGTTCATCAACTACATTAATTTATTCCTTTTGCTGTTCCAGCATAAAAATTTTTAAAAAAATATGATTATTCTTTCCATCTTTTCTAAACAAAATGATGTCAATTCACTTTTATGTTGTATTAGTATTAATTTTTTTTGTTTATTTTGTTTTAAGTAGATTGAAAGGCATTACCTTTGTAAATAGAAAAACAGGTACAACTGATTTATCACACATAAAAGCTGGGAAAAGAATAGTTCAAAATTAATACCACTGCCCACTTCCTATTTTTTCCACATGTGTGCTTCCTGTGGTTATTTCTTGTACAAGAGTGTGATTGTGAAGGAATCCATTTCCATGAAATGAAATATCAGAAAATAATTCACTAAATAATATCTGATAGAATTGAACAGGTTTGAGAGTGTTGAGATAAATAACCTCTAAATTCAATTCCATCTCTAAATTTCTGTAACTATGAGTTTAGGAAAGAGGAAATCTTGTAATTTTCACCAATATATTCACTAACATTCATAATACTTAAGTTTAAGAAGTAATCACTTTAAAGTAATACGCATTTGGCTCCTTCATTACTTCTTTACATGGTCCTTTATATTATTTCTTTCTACCATGAATTATGTAAGTGACAGTATATTATCAGGAAGGGGTTCAAGTGTCCCAGCTGTGTGATATTGAGCAAATCCCATAACCTTGAAATAACCTAGACCATACTTTAAGAATACATATTTTGATGAGTGTAATATTGATATCATTGTAGGAAAATTCAACTTTGAACATTCACAAAAGTGAAAAAAATGAAACAATGAGACTGACTAATAACGAAAGAGTGTGAGAATGAGGAAGGCAAGAAGAAAGAAGAGGAAGAGTAGAGAGACAGAAAGAGAGAAAAAGAGAGAGAGAGAAACAGAGACAGAGACAGAGACTGAAAGAGAGAAAAGGAGAAAGGGAGGGGGGGAGAATCATATTTTATAAACAGATAAGGAAACATAAGGGAAAAAGCAAGTTTAAAGTCATTCAAAGGAAGTTGAAAGAATTAATTCTTATAACAAAAAAAATCTAATGGATAAATAATCCTTACTGCCCAAATTATTCATGTTACTGAAACATCAAACCACTGAGATACTTCATCAGTAATTATATAATGCCTAGGAATTACATATGTAAATTGAACAGTTCACACAATTGAATGGGAAAAGAAATCAAAGTAGCTTGAATATGAGAAATTATGTATTACTTTCAATGATATCAAGCTGTTCTCTGGAATGGAATCTCATTTTTAACATCAGTATTTTCTGTTGATGATGGAAGCTTATAAATGATAGAATATTGCCATTTCAAGTTAATAAAAATTCTGGTTAACCAAAATGATAATGGAAAGCATATGGTAAATTTCTTTTTTGTTTTTGACTTTCACTTAATAGTATTTTGTTTTAAACAATTACATGTAAAGATATTTTTAAACATTTATTTTTATAAGATTTTAAGTTCCAAATTATTCTGCTTTCCTCAGTCCTTTCCCCCATTAAAACAACAAGCAATTATTTGTGTATATATATATGTGTGTAAAATAATGTTAAATATAATTACACATGGACAGCTAGGTGACACAGTGGATAGAGTACTAGCCCTGAATTCAGGAGGACCTGAGTTCAAATCTGGTCTCACGCATTAACTCTTCGTAGCTGTGTGACCCTGGGCAAGTCACTTAACCCCAATTGCCTCAGCAAATACATACATACATACACACATGCATATATATATATATATATATATATATATATACATATATAATTCCACAGTTATATTGTGAAAAAGAATGAGAGGGAAAATCCACAAGAAAGAAAAAAAAGTAAAAATTATATACTTCAATCTGCATTCAAATTCCACAATTCTTTCTCTGGATATGAATAGCATTTTCTGTCATGAATCTTTTGGAATTATCTTGTATTACTGTATTGCTAAGAAGGCCTAAGTCTATTCATCATACAATATTGCTGTAACTATGTATGATGTTCTCCTGCTTCTGCTCAATTCACTCAGCATCAGGTTATGTATTTCCAGGCTTTTCTGATGTCCATCTCATTTCTTATAACATACATTTTTTAATATTATAATGGAATTCCATCATATTTTATCCAACAACTTGTTCAATCATTCCCCAACTGATGACTCTCCCCTTTATTTCCAATTCTTTGATACCACAAAAAGAACTGGTATAATTTTTTTTCACATCTGGTGCCTTTTCTCTTTTTAATGTTCTTGTTGCAAGACAGATCTAGGAGTGGATTGTTCGATTAAAGCATCTGCACAGCTTTATAAACCTATGGGTATCATTCCAAATTGCTCTGTGGAACAGTGGCTCACTACTCGACCAACAATTCATTAGTGTTTCAGTTTTCCCACATTTTCTCCAATATTTATCTGAGATATCAGCTTTTCTGTGATATTAGCTAATATGATATGGAATGTGATACAGTACCAGAGAAATGTTTTAATTTCTATTTCTCTAATCAATAGTGATGTAGAGCATTTTTTTTCATATGACTAGAAATAGCTTTAACTTAACCATCTAAAAACAACCTGCTCATATCTTCTGATCTTATAATGATCTCTGTCTCTTGTTATGAATTCTTCCATTGTCCATAAATCTTACAAGTAAACTATGCTCTGTTTTCCTAATTTGCTCATGGAATCACCCTTTTGTCTAAATCATGCACCCATTTTGACTTTATATTGGAAAACAGAGTGAAATGTTGATCTATATCTCATTTCTGCCATACCATTTTCTAGCTTTCCCAGCAGTTTTTGTCAAATAAAGAATTCTTATCTCTTAAATAGGATTATTTGAGTTTCTCAAACAGTATATTATGTTTACTAGTCTTGTATGCACAACCTATTGCAGAGACTCACCACTCTATTTCTTGGACAATACCAAAATATTTTGATGATTGGCACTGTATAATATAGTTTAGAATGATATGATTTAGCCACATTCCTTTGCTTTATAAAAAAAATTATTATTTATTTTTCATTAATTTATTTGATTTTCTTAGTCTTTTATTCTCAATGAATTTCATTCTTTTTCTAAATATAAAATCATTTTTGGTAGTTTTATTGTATGGCACTGAATGAAAAAAATTATTTTAATAGGTTTTTTATTTTTCCAAATACATGCAAAGATAATTTTCAACATTCACTTTTCTAAAATGTGTGTTCCAAAATTTTCTCCCTCCCTCCTTTGCACCCCTTCCCATAGATAGCAAACAATCCAATATATGTTAAACAGCAATTCTTCTAAGCATATTTCCATATTTTTCTTATTGCACAAGAAAAATCATTTCAAAAGGTGAAAGGAAAAAGGAAAACATAAAAAAAAAACAAAAACAAAAACAAGCAAACAACAACAAAGTGGAAATTTGATCCTTTGATTCACATTCAATCTTCTTATTTTTCTCTCTGATTGTGGATGGCTCTTTGTATAACAAGTCAATCAGAATTACTATGAATCACCTCATTGTTGTAAAAAATCAGGTCCATCACAGCTGTTAATCACATACTCTTATTGTTGCTTTGTACAATGTTCTCTTGATTGTATTCATTTTACATAGCACCAGTGCATGTAAGTCTCTAGAGACCTTTCTGAAGTCATCCTGCTGATTGTTTCTTATAGAAAATTAATATTGCATGACATTCATTAACCACAATTTATTCAACCATTGTCCAATTGTTGGGTATCCACTCAGTTTCTAGTTCCTTGCCACTACAAAAAGGGGTGCTGTAATCATTTTTACATATGTGTGTCCTTTCCCCTTTTTATGTTCTCTTTGAGATACAGACCCAGTAGAGGAAGTGGTGGATTAAAACATGTGCACAATTTAATAGTCCTTTCATCACAATTAAAAATTCTTCTCTAGAATTATTTGATCAATTCACAGCTCCACCAACAATGCATTAGTGTTCTAGTTTTCATGTAATCCATGCAATATTTATCATTATTTTTTTCTTACACATCTGAGAGGTGGGAAGTGGTACCTCAGAGTTGTCTTGATTTCCATTTCTCTGATCAATAGTGACTTACAGTATTTTTTCATATGAATAGAAGTGACTGATTTCATAATCTGAAAATTGTCTGTTCATATTTTTGACCATTTATCAATCAAGGAATGGCTTGTAATCTTATAAATTTTAGTCAATTCTCTATATATTATAGAAATAAAGCCTTTATCAGATATATTGTCTATAAAAGTTTTCCCCAGCTTTCTACATCTCTTTTAGTTTTGCCTGATTTGGTTTTGTTTGTATAAAACCTTTTCACAATGTAATGTAATCAAAATTATCTATGTTGCCTTTCATTATATTCTCTATTTCTTCTGTGGCCTTAAATTCCTTCCTTTCTCACATATCTTAGAGGTAAAACCTCTATACCGTGTTCTCCTAATTTACTTATAGTATCACCTTTATATCTAAATCATGAATACATTTTATCATAGTACAGGATATGAGATGTTGATCAATGCCTGTTTTCTGCCATACTATTTCCTACTATTCCTAGCAATTTTTGTCAAAGAGTGAGTTCTTATTCAAGAAATTGGAAACTTTGGGTTTAACAAATCTAGCAATTACTATACTCATTGGCTATTGTATCTTTTTTTTTCTTTATTAAAGCTTTTTATTTGCAAAACATATGTATGGGTAATTCTTCAACACTGACCCTTACAAAGCTTTCTGTTACAATTTTTCCCCCTAGTTTCCACCACTTCCCTAGATGGCAGGAAAACCACTACATGTTAATTATATTAAAATACTTGACAAATCAAATATACGTATACATATTTCCAGACTTATCTTGTTGTGCAAGAAAAATCGTTTCTACAAGAAAAAAAAAATCAGAAGGAGGAAACACAATGCAAGCAAACATCAATAGAGATAGTCCTGAAATTTGGCCATGATGTTCCTTGGGGTTTTAATTTTGGGGTTTCTTTCAGGAGTTGATCGGTGAATTCTTTTGATAGCGATTGTGCCTTCTGATTCTAAAACAAAAAATTTTCTTTCATGATTTCCTGGAAGATAGCATCTAGGTTCTTTTTTTCATTGTGGCTTTCAGGAAGTCCAATAATCCTTAGATTGTCTCTCCTAGATCTGTGTTCCAAGTCAGTTGTTTTTCTTAGGAGATATTTCATATTTTCTTCTATTTTTTTCATTTTTTTGTTTTTGTTTGATTCTTAAAGTCTTATTAAGTCATTCACTTCCTTTTGTTCAATTTTAATTTCTAAAGTATTATTTCCTTCAGTTACCTTTTTTAGCTCCTTTTGTAACTGGCCAATTTAAATTTTTTGTTCGTTGCAGTCCTTTCCCATTTTACCAATTTTGTTTTTCAGTGAATTGTTGTCTTTTTCCATCTTGCCAATTTTGTTTTTCTGTGAATTCGTGTCTTTTTCATATCTTTTTTGTAGGACATTATATCCTTCTTGCACTGATATTAATCTATTTTCCCATTTTTTCTTCTAACTCTTTTTTGACATTCTTTATGCAATCTTCCAAGAAAACCTTGTGGAATGGGGACCAGCTCATTTCTGCCTTTGTTGCTTCCTCTAAAGTTACTTTCCTTTTAGGAATCTCAGGGTCTGAGGTCTGTCCTTCTTTTTCTCCATAAAAGCTGTCTATAGTGAGAGTTCTCTTCTGTTTCTTACTCATTTGTTAGAGCTTGAGGTCCATTTAAAGCAGGGGCCTGGCAGCTGCTTCAATTTACCCTGGGGCAGTTAGAGTAAGTGACGTCTGTTGGTTGGGCTAAATTCACATTCTCAGTTGTTCTCTTCATATCTCTCAAATTAACAGCAAATTAAGATTCTGAACACGTGTTGGAATGAAAGAACCCAGAAATATTTGGAGTGTAACAAATTTCTAGCAGAAAACAATTTGGAAGAAAAGATCTGTTTCAATCTGGCACAGAGATTGGTGGGCTGAGCACAGGTAGCTGAGCACAGACCCCCCTGAGTGTAGCCAGTTCAGAAACCCAGGGCAGTGTGAACTCCATGCTGGGGAATCTAACAGGAGAAATATAGAGCAAGGTTGACTACTCTGCCCTGTTTGAAAGCTAGTAAATAAGCATATTAATTGTAAGACATCCAACACAAATATAAAAAGCAAATAGTGAGTCCATAAACCCCAGTATATAAAAAACCTGGCCACAACCACCTGGCACTTGAAGTCCTGGATCAGTACTGATCCAGCACAGCCACTCTTGCCTGTAGAGTAAGATTGGAAAATTTCCTCTTTCTCATAAAAGCATACTTCAAACTTTAAAAAAAAGAGAGCAAAGAAGCAAAAATAACTGACTATAGATAGTTTTTATGTAAACAGAGATTTTAAGCCCTGAAGACACTAAAACAGATGATCTCCAGATGGAGCCCCAAAGGGCGATATAAGTTGGTCCCCATTTCAAAAGACTCTCTTGGAAGAATTAAAAAAGAATCTTAAAAGAAAGTTAGAAGAAAAATGAGTACTTTAAAAGAGGTTTGGAAAAAGAAACATAAATTATCTGAAGAAAACTCCTTATAAAATAATTTGGTGAAATAGAAAAAGAAAAGAACTCCTTGAACAACAGAATTTGCAAAATAGAAAAAAAAAATCCATAGAGCAAAACAACTCATTTAAAAATTCAATTGGTAAATACAAAATGAATTAAAAAGAGGTAACTGAAGAAAATAATTCACTAAAAATTAGAACTGAACAAATGGAAATGAATAACTCAATGAGGCATCAAGAATCAATCAAACAAAACCAAAAAAAAATGAACAAAATAGAAGAAAATGTAAAACACCTATTGGAAAAATAACTGACTTGGGCAAATAGAACTAGAAAAAATAATCTAAGGATTATTGGACTTCCTGAAAACCATGATAAAAAAAAGAGCCTAGATAGTAGCTTTCAGGAAATCATGAAGGAAAACTGCTGGGCTACTCCCAGCCAGGCAGTGCCTTTCTTTACCCAGTCGCCTCTATGACTCTTCAGACTTCTCGAGATACCATGACAAGGCAGTCAGTCATCACACCTAAGGAAGGTCGTTCAAGCAGGCTTTATTTGCTACAGATGAAAATGGTTCCCTTTCCTTCCCCTTGTTCCTCCTTATATCCTCTGTCTGTCACGTCTCTTGCCTCCTGGAATCACGTGATTCAGCAACAAGTTCTCCATAGGAAAGGGAGTGCTTACACCATTACTGGTACATACTCAATACCTATTCATCACATGACCTGCTTATTAGCAGGAACATGTTGATGCATGTTGGCAGAATACACACCGGGTGTCTCAACCACATCCTGGAGATGCAGGTTGCTAAAACACTATGATCCAATTGATGTAGATCAAACCACATGTGAAATTAACTTCTTAGTTTATATATGAAATGCAGGATAAATTATGCTTATCAAGAGAAAAAATACACAATGATCTCCATAATAATAATAATAACATTAATTATCAGCTGATCTTGACTGAAAAGTCTTGGTACTCAAACATTAAAAATGAAATATACCTTCCTCTTAATAAAGAGGTGAGGATTAAAGATGTAAAAAATAGCACTTTCATATTTTGGTGGTGTTTAAGCTGTCACTGTATCAGTTTGCTTTGATCATTTATTTTCTTTATTGTAAGATGTTAAGCCAAAATGTTTGGTGTAAAAACTAAAGGCAACATTAAAACTTATCATACGTTCCATTGAAAAATAAAGATTCTGTCTTAAGTGGAAACATTACCCTTTCTGAATTTTCTTGATTTGTGTATTTTTCTTTTAACCATATTCAGGCATACCTCATACTACGTATTGCAAGAGAATGCTACTTGTTTATAATCTAGGTTTATGGTCAGAGAAATGCCTGATTTTTTATTACTTAACCATCTGTAATTTGCTTGAAGAAAATGCTATATTGGAAGCTTGAGAGAATAGATTCAATGAGTAAAAAAGGAAAAGAGTTAGTATTTATTTTCTCACAATTTTAGTCAGGTTGAATCTCCCCAGAATAAAGACAATGATCATTCTGACAAGTAATAGTGTCTTAGGAAAAAAAAAATTAAACTCTCTATTGAGCTCCAATTTAAATAATTTACTTCAATTAAGTGTCCCCCTTTAAGCAATAATGTGGCAGAGTCGGAAGGAAGAATCAGGCACATTTGAAGTCTAAACTGTCTAAATTTCTCTCTGAAATTGAAAGCTCATGAAATGTCTCATCTGCACCAATGCTTATTAGACTCTAGCATTTCCTTAGAAATCTCCTTTGATTTTCTGAGCACACACTATATATATATACTACATGCAGTGGGAAGTAGAAGTCTTTAATAAAAGATATTAAAGTGACAGAAAACAAAAAGTTCTTGACAGCTCATTCAGCTATTACCATCTTGTTTTTCCCTTTTTTAACCTTGAATACAGTTTCTTTCTCTTCTTGGCCTCTTTTCCTTTTTTAAACACTCCCTCTTCGTTTTGATCTATTTTCCTTTTTCATCTACATTAAAATGCTTTATCCTTTCTGCTCAAGGTATAATTTAATGATACAAGAAAAATGACAAGCATTTTATATTTAAAATTTTATTTAACATCTTTATGTTTTTACATTACAGTCATTTATGTAAATATCTACTACAACCTATTGCCAAACCCTAGTAATACCATCTTGACAGATGGGCTAAAGCAGCTTTAGTGTAAGCAATGAATTTGTGGCTTTGGTGTTAAGAAGATGTCTGCCCTAAGCAGGTAAAGACTTCCACAGAAGGAATGGGTGAAAGAAGACAATGTGGAATGCTTAGAACTTGGTCATATATAGAAGACAAAACAGTCATTCAATGTGATGGGGTCGAGGTAGCAATACCCAGTTCAAAATAAGAATGTAACAAATTCACAATGTCCATTCTCTTTTCTGAAAAAAAAAGTTTATTTAAGAAAAGAGTTTACAGACCAAATAAAAGATAAAATAGGCTATAAACATTTTTGTATATAAATCCTATTTTTTCATTTCTTTGTGATATGGTCTGAACAATGGCATTTCTAGGTCAAAATTTTGATAGTCCTTTAAACACAGTTCCAAATTGCTCTTCAGAATTGTTGGATTAGTTCACAACTCTTTCAACAATGCATTAGTGTTCCGATTTCCCCACATTCCCAACATTTGTCATCTTCCTATTTTGTCAAAGGTGAAAAGTAGTATCTTTAAGTTATTTTAACTTTAATTTCTCTAATCAATAGGGATTTAGAGAATTGTTTATATAACTTTAGATACTTAACATAGCTTCATGGCACAATGTATGTTGTTCTGGTTCAAAAGTATGTTCTGCAATGAAAATATTTGAATTTTACTTTGTCTCATAGGTTGTCATCAACAAACAATAAATTACTAAAAGTGAGCTTAAGGATCTTTCATTTCTCTAGACTTACTGAGGCCAGTGCTTGGAATGTGGAGAGAGGGAATGTTGCTGAACATGTTAAAGTGTGTGGGCCTCTAATAAAATCTTTGAGAAGCTAGAACTTCTCCACACATTATGATGAAGCATTGAAGTAAGACGTGGTGGAATTCCTCAAAGATAACTCAGTAATACTCTCCTTTTCCAGAAATTATTTCTTCACATTCTTTTATCCCATTATATTCTTTACTGAATCATGAAATCTTTTGAGTTTATGTGATCAATGTCTGCTGTTTCATATTTGGGGTTTTCCTTTTGAAAACTTTTTTTCAAGATAAGTTATTTCTACCTATTTAGATTTCAGGGTTTTTCTTTTTTTGTCATGCAAAATAATGGGGTTGGATTAAATGACTTTTAACTCTAGAACTGTGATCTGATGATACTTCTTTTTTATTTTTTTAATTTATTACATATTTTACAATTTTGAAATGATAATGGGCTCATACCTATATAATTGGAAAGAACCTTAGGTCTACTCAATTCCTCTCATTTTACAGATAAAGAAACTGAGACCAAGATAAGTTGAGTGGCTTAATTAAGGTTACAAAAGTAGTTAAAATAAGAACCAGTGCTTATATCCCAAAGAAATCTTAAAGAAAGGAAAGCGCCCCACATGTGTAATAATGTTTGTGGCACCCCTTTCTGTAGTGGCTAGAAACTGGAAGCTGAATGGATGCCTATCACTTGGAGAATGGCTGAACAAATTATGGATTATGGTATATGAATGTTATGGAATATTATTGCTCTGTAAGAAACGACCAGCAGGATGATTTCAGAGAGACCTGGAGAGACTTGCATGGACTGATGCTGAGCGAAGTGAGCAGAAACAGGAGATCATTATACACAGCAACAACAGTACTATATGATGAACAATTCTGATGGACATGGCTCTCTTCAACAATGAAATGTTTCAAACCAGTTCCAATTGTTCAGTGAAGAAAGCCATATACACCCAGAGAGAGGGATATGAAATGTGGACCATAACATAACATTTACATGCTCTCTATTGAGGTTTGCTTGCATTGTGTTTCCTTTCTATGATTTTTTTGTAGATATGATTTTTCTTGCACAAAAATAAGTGTGGAAATATGTATACATATATTGGATTTGTCAAGTATTTTAACATAATTAACATGTAGTGGATTTCCTGCCATCTAGGGGACGGGTGGAGATTAGGGGGGAAAATTGTTGCAGAAGCTTTGTAAGGGTCAATGTTGCAAAATTAGCCATACATATGTTTTAAAAATAAAAAGTTTTAATAAAATAATAAGTAAGAACCAGGTTCTTCATCTCTGAATAAAATTTGCATCCTTCATCACATCACACTACCCTCCAATATTGAAAAATGTTGAGACATGGGCATTTTAGGATTTCAATTTCTTATTCATAATTCATACTCAAAGACACTGAATGTAAAACATTCTCATATTCTTGGAATATGAGATCCTTGAAGGTAGGTATTATTTTACTCTTTGTTCTTGTGTCCCCAGTGCTTATCACAGAGCCTTAGATATCATTGATACTTAATAAAAACTAGTTGATTGGAAGGAAATGCATATATTTTCTAACAATGAACTTTTTTCACATTCTCAAAGTCCTTCTGGACTAGGTGCATAATTCAAATTTTCTACAACAGGCTCACATATCCATGAAGTGATTCAATGGCACAAACTTAGATCAATGAAACAAAAGATAAGTTGACAAAGTCCTAAAAATCAGAGATTTAAAGATCAGACTAATGACTGTTAATCTTCCTAATGAAGTAATTTCTCAAAATTTCTTTTCTTTTTTATGTTTCCCTCAAACTAAAATCTATCATGGTGGTTCCTACTTGTGCTTGTATATAATGTAAAAGTACTTTTAAATGGATTTCTGTTATGCTCCTTCTACATTGAATCCCTAATGTTCTACCCCTTTTGTTACTTCTATTTCCTTTGTTTTTAAAGATTTTTATTTTCAAAATATAAGCACAGATAATTTTTCAACATTGACTCTTGTATAACTTTCTGTTTCAGATTTTCCCCTTCTTCTCCCCCTTCCCTAGATGGCAAGCAATACAATATATGTTATACATGTTAAAATATACATTAAATTCAATATGTGAAAACATATTTATAAAATTCTCTTGCTTCACAAGAAAAATCAGATCAAAAAGGAAAGTAAAAGAGTAAGAAAACAAAATGAAAGTGAACAACAACAATAGGAGTGAGAAAGTTATGTTGTGATCCACATTCAGTTCCCACAGTTCTCTCTCTGGGTGCGGATGACTCACTTTGTTACAAAATCACTGGAACTGGCACCAGTCATCTCATTGTTGGAAAGACTCATATTCATCAGAATTCATTGTTATATAATATTGATGTTGCTGTGTACAATGATCTCCTGGTTCTACTCATTTTACTTAGCATTAGTTCATGCAAATCTCTCTAGGCCTCTCTAAAATCATGCTCCTGATTGTTGGTTATAGAACAATAATACTCCATAACATTCATATACTATAACTTTTTCAGCCATTCGACAACTGATGGGTATCTATTCAGTTTCCAGTTTCTGGTCACTACAAAAAAGTCTGCAACAAACATTTTTACATATGTGGGTCCCTTTCCTTCCTTTAAGATTCTTTGGGAAACAAGGCCAGTAGAAACACTTCAAGGTCAAAGGGTATGTATGCACAGTTTGATAACTACT
>JAJPUD010008163.1:36663-60188 GCA_023553655.1 Myrmecobius fasciatus | reverse complement strand
ACCAGATTTGAACTCAGGTCCTCCTGACTTCAGGGCTGGTGCTCTAACCACTGCACCACCTAGCTGCCCCTCAGTTACCTTTTTTAGCTGCTTTTGTAACTGGGCAATTTAATTTTTTTTGTTCATTGCAGTCTTTTTCCATTTTACCAATTTTGTTTTTCATTAAATTGGTGTCTATCATATCTCTTTTGGAGGGCATTATAACCTTCTTGCACTGATCTCAATTCATTTGCCCATTTTTCATCTAATTCCAATTTAAAATTCTTTATGCAGTCTTCCAGAAAAATCTTGTGAACAGGGGGAGACAGCTCATGTCTGACTTTCTGGCTTCCTCTGTAGTTGTTTTAGGCACCTCAGGGTCTGGGGTCTGCCATTCTTTCTCTCCATAAAGTTGTCTATGGTGAGAGCTCTTTTCTGCTTCTTACTCATTTTGTTAAAAAAGCTTGGGGTCTGTTCAAAGCAGAGAAGCAGTGGCTGTGGTTATTTGCCCAGGAAAATTTGGCTAATTAACTTAAGGTTTTGGGCTCTCTGGGCTAGGACAGGCATTTGCAGTGGTTTATAATCTACCTTTTACAAAATGCAGATCTTCCACAGTACCTGCCTGCAATCAGGGCTGAGTGTCCCAACAGCCTCAGGTGTTTAGAATCTGCCAAGCTGAGTCCTTCCGGCTTCCTGTCCTGTCTCTCCCAGAGCTGCTTCTGAACTCAGTGAACTGTCCGACCCCCTGCCCAACTGAAACAGACCTGCTCTGGAGCTTTTCCAAAGTATCTTCTGCAAGGAGTGTTTTGTAGTCCAAATATTTGTGGGTTCTTTGACTTAAAAATCAGTTCAGAGGCTTAATCTGCTGTTGGTTTGAAAGGTCAGAGGACGCAGAAAGTCTTGTCTTCACTCCACCGTCTTGGCTCCACCACCACAGGAAGTGCATCAATATTCACTAGGGAAATTGTTGTGTAATTTTCTTTGTATTTTCACCCTACCTGACTTAGCTATCAATACCATATCTGTGTGATTAAAGGAATTTGGTAAGAGTCCTGCATCTCCTATTTTTTTCAAATAATTTACATAGTATGGGAATTAATTGTTATTTGAATATTTGTTAGAATTCACATTTAAATCTATTTTGCCATGGTGATTTTTTCTTAGGAAATTGATTAATTGCTTGTTCTATTTCTTTTTCTAAAAAGGGACTATTTAAATAATTTATTAACTTCTGTTAACCTACACAATCTATATTTTTGTACACATTACTCCATTTCATTTAGATTATTAAATTTATTGGCATATAGTTGGGCAAAATAACTCCTAATTATTGCTCAAATTTCCACTTCATTGGTGGAAAGTTCTCCTTTTTCATTTTTGAGACTAACAATTTGATTTTCTTCTTTCATTGTTCTAATCAAATTAACTAAAGGTTTATTTATTTTGTTGTTTTTTTCATAAAACCAACTTTTAATTTTATTTATTAATTCAATAGTTTTCTTATTTTCAATTTTATTAATCTCCCCTTTTATTTTCAGAATTTCAAATTTGGTATTTAATTGAGAGTTTTTAATTTGTTCTTTTTCCAGCATTTTTGGTTGTAAGCCAAATTCTTTTATTTTCTCATTCTCTGCTTTATGCATGTACGCATCTAGAGATATAAAATTCCCGCTTATTACCAGTTTGGCTGACTACCACAAATTTTAGTATGTTGTCTCATTATTGTCATTCTCTTGGATGAAGTTGTTGATTCTGTCTATGATTTGTTGTTTCACCCATTCATTTTTTAGGATTAGATTATTTAATTTCCAAGTAATTTTTGGTCTATTTTCTCCTGATCTTATATTGCATGTGACTTTTATTGCATCATGATGTAAAAAAAAAAAAAACCTGCAATTACTATTTCTGCCTTTCTGCATTTGATTTTGAGGGTTTTATGCCATAATATATGGCCAGTTTTTGTATAGGTTTCATGAACCACCAAGAAAAAAGTAAATTCCTTTCTGTCTCTATTCAATTTTTTTTCCAAATATCTATCATACCTTACTTTTCTAACATTCTGTTTATGTCCTTAACTTCTTTCTTGTTTATTTTGTGGTTCAATTTATCCATTTCTGAGAAAGCAACGTTGAGATCTCCCAGTAGTATAGTTTTGCTGTTTATTTCTTCTTGCATGTCTCTTAATTCCTTCTCTAGGAATTTGGATGCTATACCACTTGGTGCATATATGTTTAGTATTGATATTGTTTCATTTTCTATGGTACCTTTTAGTAAAATATAATTTCCTTCCTTATCTCTTTGAATTAGATCTGTCTTTGCTTTTTCTTGATCTGATTTCAGGATTGCCTCCCTTGCTTGTTTTTACTTCTCTTGAAGCATAATAAATCCTGCTCCACAATTTTACCTTAACTCTTTATGTATCACTCTGCTTTAAATGTGTTTCTGTAAACAACATATTGTAGGATTCTGGCTTTTAATCCAGTCTGCTATCCACTTCTGTTCTATGGGGAAGTTCACCCCATTCACATTCACAGGTAAAATAACTAATTGTGTAAGTTATGCTTTTCTTTTTCCTTTCCCCATTTCCTCCTTCCCAGTATTTTGCTTTTGATGACCACCTTCTTTAAACAGCCCTTCCCATTTAGAGTCCCCGCCCTTTTTACACCTTTCCTCTAATATTTCTGTTTTTCCTTCTATTAGTCTTTCCCATTCTTTTCCCCTTTCCCCTCCCACTTCCCTATAAGGTGAGACAAGTTTCCCTGTGAATCCAAATATGTCTGATCTTCTCTCTTTGAGCCAAATCTGATGAGAGTAAGATTCACACAATGCTCATCCCCCTTCCTTTCCCTCAATCATAAGTAGGTCTTCTTTGCCCCTTTGTTAGATGTAAATTTTCCTTATATTACTTGCTTTTTCCTCTTTTTCAGGTATGATCCCCTTTCCACCTCTAGTTTCTTTTTTATATTAGCATAATAAAATCAAATTATATTCATATTCTCTAAGTATGCCCATAACAGAAGTATAGTTCTGATGTTCTTTGCTTTTTATCTTTTTATGCTTCTCTTGATTTTTGTGTTTGGAGATGTTTTTGTTCAGTTCTTGTCTTTTCATTAGAAATAGGTGAAATTCACCTATACTATTGAATGCCCATCTTCTTCCCTGAAAGATAATGCTCATTTTAGGTGTACAGCTTATTCTTGGCTGTAATTCAAGTTCCTTTACCTTTCAGAATATCATATTACAGGTCCTTTGATCCTTTATGGTGGGAAGTGCCAGATCCTGGCTAGTATTAATTGTGGCACCTCAGTATTTAAATTGGTTCTTTCTGTCTGCTTGCAATATCTTTTCCTTAATGTGATAGTTCTGAAATTTAGCCATGATATTCCTTGGAGCTTTAATTTTGGGTTTCTTTCAGGAGGTTATATGTGAATTCTTTTAGTGGTTATTTTATCTTCTGATTCTAAGACATCAGGGCAGTTTTCAATTTAGGATTTTCTGTAAGATAATGGCTAAATTCTTTTTTTCATCATGGTTTTCAGTAAGTCCAATAATCTTTAGATTGTTTCTCTTAGATCTATTTTCCAGGTCAGTTCTTTTTTACTATGAGATATTTCATATTTTCTTTTCTTTTTTTTATTTTTATGTGACTATTTTCTTGAAATCTTATTGAGTCATTCACTTCCATTTGTTCAATTCTAATTTTTAGTGTTTTATTTTCTTCAGATGCTTTTTTTAAAGCTCCTTTTGTATTTGAACAATTGAATTGTTTTGTTCATTGCATTTTTTTTTACATTTCACAAATTTTGTTTTTCATCCAATTGATATCTTTTTCATATCTATTTTGTAAGGCATTATATGCTTTTCCATTTCACCAAATCTGTTTTGTAGGGAGTTATATGCTTTTCCTACCCCTTCTTGCAAACATCTCATTTCCTTTTCCAATTTTTCTTCCAACTCTCTTTTGAGATTCTTTAAGCAATCTTCCAAGAAAGCCTTGTGAGATAGAGACCAGCTTATATCTCCCTATGAGGCTTCATCTGGAGTTGGTTTGCCTTTAGGAACCTCAGGATTTGAAGTTGTTCTGCTCTCTCTCCATTGAAGCTATCTATGGGGAGAGTTCTTTTAGGGGTTTTTTGTTCATTTTTTAAGGTCTTCATAAAAAGGAGTAACAGCTACTTTAGTTTGCCCTGGTCCTGTTCTGCTGATTTACTTCAGATGCTGGGTAATTGTGACTAGGTCCAGTGTTCTTCCATGTCTCAGTGGTTTACAATTTGCCTTTTGTAGCAAATTTGCCAGACCATTTGCTTGCAACCAGGACAAAGTAGCCTAAGAGGTTCACAATTTCCAGGTGCCTGGAACCTGCAGTGTTCTGACTCCCCACCCTAGCTCTTTGTTCTGGTCTCCCTCTGCTGTGCTCTGAGCTTGGCAGACTGTCCCCCTGTCTCTTTGAAACAAATCTGTTCTGAAGTTCTTCCAAGGTTTCCTCTTCTAGTCATGTGTTGTACTCCAAATATTTGTGGACTGATTGACTCCAAAACCAGTTTAGAGGCTAAATCAACTGTTGGTTTGAGAGAAGGTCAAAGGAGGTCACAGAAAGTAATGCCTGCTCTCTGCCATCTTGGCTCCACCCCTAGGGAATTACTTCTATTTCCTTTTGCATTTCTTCTATTGTTTCAAAATTTCTGACAAGTGTTCCCCACTGCAAAGCAACTCTTCCAGAGTTATAAAGAAACACAAAACTCATTTTGTAAAAAGTTCATTTTTCTCTCTTTAATTAGCCCTTCCATCATAGCAATAAACATACCTTTCCTAAGTGTGTAAAAGTGATTAAAATTGCCATTATGGTATGCAACAAAGAAGTTTTAGGAAATAGAAAAAATTCTTCTTTATCCATACTGTAACCACTACTCTCATTAACCAGATAATGTTATTTTAAACACAGATGTGAGGGATTCCTAACTCATGTCTACTTTCAATAACTATTTTTTTTTCATTATATAAATCATCTAGAGAAGAGAGGAATCACTCAATGTGTTTCTATCCAATTACAGTTATGAGTAAGTATTCTCCATTTATCTTAATGTTCATCTTAATCAAGAGCCTGACTTTTGAAAGTAATAGCAAGGTTCTCAACCTTGCAATTATAAATAATTTATCATTTTCTCAAATGTCTAAAGGACAAGGAAGTGATGTATAACTTGTTATTAACTACCACTATGCCCTTGAGTTTTCAAGTGAAGGGATGAATCAAGGTATAGATGAAAAACAAAAGTAAAAGGAATAATACTTCTCAAGAACATTTCAGGCAGTTTTGAAACATATTCATCTTATGCACTTAGGTACAAAAGAGACCTAAGATTGATTTCTTGAAAATGAAATCCCTTCATAACGCAAAACAAACTTAATATATTCCAGGAACAGCAAGACAAATTCTTAGACTTTACTTTTCACTGGGCTTGTATGTGAACTGGAAGGGCCACTTAAAAGGATGAGGAAGCTGTGTTAAGTGTTTCTACTAAATTCCTGACCTTACAGATGAATCTGAATGAATTCCATTGTGCACTATAGCTAAATATTTGGTAGGTATTCAAGCAAGATGCTTTTTATCCAGGTCATAGAACAGATCCTAGATGATTTCATATGGTTCGGGAACTTTAAAAAATGGTACCTTATGTATGCCAAAGACTGGGAAAAAAAATAGAGAAAAATGTTGACAGAATGGAACATAAAATCACATTATGATCATTATTTGTTAATGAGATCTTATATTAGAAAAAGAATGTACTTCACTAGCAAATTTCTGTCATAGCTTAGTATATGTAACAAATAGACAAAATATTCAATTATTGTGTCTGTAATCTCATTTTGGCATTATAAAAAAGCTGGAGAGAAACTAAATTTCCTTTTAAAACCATGGAATTTCCTTTAGAATTCTGGGAGATGGTAAGGCTAATAATGTAGCATACTAATATATTAATAACATAAATGTATAGAAGATGGTGAATTGATCATTGAGGAGTGAGGAAGGTGAAGTGGAGGCAATCCTTCCTTCCTTTCAATTTTTCCTCTAATTGTCAATTTATAAAATTATTTGCTTCGTTCCTTGGGCATGGAGATACAATCTTTGATCTCTATATTTCTATAATAAGAAAAAAAATAAAACAAAATTTTAAATAATCTCCTTGTGAACCAAAGGGCACATAAAATTATGCATAAATTTTGAGAGAGAGAGAGGAAAGTTAAAGAGAGAGAGAGAGAGAGAGAGAGAGAGAGAGAGAGAGAGAGAGAGAGAGAGAGAGAGAATTAGAACTATACACACTCATACATATATATATGGTATTTGGGAAGGGAAGTCATCTAGACCCACGTACAAGTAGGAAAGCTAGCTTTGCTAATGTATCAAGGAACTCAGAATAAGAGTCAGGAGATAGCATGTTCCAGATAAGTAAAATTATTTCAGCTACATTATGTTATTTCCCCTCAGACTCTTATGAAGATGACCCAAGAGCCTGAGCATGATCTTTGGAGTTAGCAATGCTTCCAAAGCCCATGCAGTCTTCAGTATTGGAAGCAGCCCTGTAGAGATGTAACCTGGCCACTATTTCTGCAAGGGCTATATCCATTATTAAAGATGCATAAAATAAAGTTAATGCCACCAAAGTCCTTAGCTTTGTTAAAAAAAAAATCCAATATCAAAAACTGATAAATTTCATTACTAGGTCACACACCTAGGAAGTAGCAGAACTAAAGTTTAATATGTATCTTTTTATTCTGTTAAGTTCTCTTTCCATTAATCAAAACAGTTTTGAATTGCGGAACTAAAATTTTCTCCAAGGTTATTCTAGTCTCATTTTTTCATCCTCAAAAAAGTAAAAAAAAAAAAATTATCACCAATGACCGGCTAAAACAAAACAAACGAAGAATAGCTAACCTTTTGAGGTAGTAGGTTGAGAGAGGATAAAGATATGGCTCAATGGATGTAAATGTCCAGGGATAAAGACTCTGCTCTCCAGGAAAGTGTATTAATATTTAATATTTTTGATGGACAAGAAGGGTTTCTTGTACATTCAAACCATTTGATTTATTAATTTCAATCCAAAAATGACCTAAGTCTCTGTTGATAGTAGAACCCTAGAGATCTGTTATTTTTGCTGTCTGAGGTATGAATTTGTATTTGGAATAGGATAGTATTCATATAACCAGTCACCTATATCTCATGTAATTCATTCCTTAACATGTAGGTATGGCTACATATTAAATCATGTCTTTGAGGTCTCCTATGAAATTAGGAGTTCTAAGATAAGAAATCATCTACATAGCAATCATCATGTTTCCTTCAGACTTAAAAAGAGGGTATAATTCTCTTAAATTGGAGGACCTGTTTTTATTTGTCTACTTAAAGAAATTAATTTTCAATAACTATTTCAAACACATATAATTAATGTTCAATGTATATTGAGATCATTTGTGTTATCTTTATAATTTAAATTTGTTCCACTATTTTAGCAATTGTACTTAGAATTTAACTTTGAAACCCTACAAGAATATCAACATAGTAAATCAAAGTCACTTTAACATGAGGTCATAAAACAACAGTAGCAAAATATTTTTCCACCCGAGTGAATGAATAAATAAATCCATACCTCACATAATGGATGTTTGTCCAAAAAAAAGTGGATGCATTATGTTTTGCTCCTTGCTGTCACAGTCAATTTTTATAATTCACTAATAATGTCTAGCAAACTATCTAAGTATACAAAAATGGTGGCAAAAAGTTGAATGTGACTTTAATCATATGGAGTCTTGAACATTCTAAAATCATACTTTATACAGTATTTTTTAAAATAAATAAATGATAGTTTTAATTTTAATTTTATTTTATTTTAAATGTTACTCCTTCCTGGATTTTATTTTTCCAGTTTTTTCACATATCTTTTATACTCAGATCATTTACATATTCCAGTACATTATTCTACTTTCCTTCTTCCTACCCCTGAAAATCATACCTTAAAATAGGATTTAGCAATTTACAGTCTACTGGCTAAATCTGGCCTATCACATGTTATTTACCATTATTTGTCCATGGGTCATACAAAAACATGTAGCTAACTGAAGTTGACCTTTGGGCTTTAGTTTGCTTATCTCTGTCTTAAAACAAAGATTGTAGTAGAGAGGAGGAAGGGAAATGACTAAAACCAAGCACATCTCAACATAGTCTAATGGTATATTTATTATGTAGTATGCATAGTCCCTCATTTCTCCAGAGGAGGGAAAAAAAGGTTGAATGTTGCTCTTAAAATTAATATTCTTGAGAGGATCTTCCAGGCAGCTCTTGTCTTAAAAAATTATATCTAGGGGCAATTAGATGGCATAATGGATACAGCACCACCCCTGATGGACCTGAGTTCAAATCTGATCTCAGACAATTAATGCTTCTTAGCTGTATAACCCTGGGCATGTCACTTAACCCCAATTGCCCTCAACAAAAATAAATAAATAAAATAAAAAAGCTCATATCTATTTCAAACTTTAAAGAGGGCAAAAGTTATATTTAATAATGAATGAAGACTGATCATAAAATTTCATTATCCATAAATAAAAGTATATCCATAATTCCAGTAGTAAATTAATGCTTTTCTAACAAAGTAAATAAATTTCCTAAGTGAGGATTCTCCATCTTTTCTATTAGTCATTAATCATTAGCAGATTTGATCATTTCAAAGAAAAAAAAAAAGAAACATTTTTATCCAAGACATTCAAAATGCTGAGTACTGTGTATATCTTTATGTAGTTGCATGTCTACCTAGACCATGCTCAACTGGATGGTTGCAATGAACCAAAATAAAAGCTTTTAGTTGGATTTGGTTTGTCATATTTATTGAATAGATCATTTGCTTATAGTCACTGCTCAAAATGTAATTGATAAATATATTTTTTCTTCCCAGTTTTCAGCTGATTTCCCCACGATTTATTTATATTTCTTTCTATATCATTTGTTGAATATTTTGTGACTGAAAATTGGAGGCAAGGAAAAAATAAGTATAACTGAAAACTGACGATATAGGATTTATTCTACACTGACAGTCACCACCTCTTTTTCACCACTTTTTTCAAGAAAAATAAGATTTTTAATCACACTTAAACTGGGTCTCTATTTTTTTATTTGTTGAATTTTCATTATTATAGAAATTGAATATGTTGCTTTCTTGATTATGCTTTCCTTTCTGTACATCATATCATAAAATACTCCAAATATTTCTCTGAATTTCTGAAACGCTATCTTTTTTTTACAGTGTAATACTATTTCATTAAATATACCATAGTTTTTCCAGCAGTTCACCATTTGATGGACACCAACTTTGCTTCCAGTTTTCTGTTGAGCTGACTTTCTTGAACTGAAGTCCCTTAATTATCTGTCAATGAAATGAACTCATAGCTGACCTTATCTTTAATACTTTCCTTAGCTCAAGATAGACAGTAGGAACAAATGAAGTGAGACTGAGTCTCAGAGATAAAGAAAAAAATTGCAGGGAGTTTTATAACACAATAAAGTTTGATAAGTACCTAGATGTTACATACAGAGACATGTCATTGGTTATTGGAATTGTTGGTACTGTTCCAATCTATATGCTGGTCCTAAGATTTTTCTTTTGTTTGAGGCTTTTTCAGTGGAGGAGCTGAAAAAGACTAGACAGAAATATTCCTACTCCAGAAGGGCCCAGAAATATTGTTATATTAGTTATAGAGAGTGAAGCCTGAAAGAGCCTATGTAAGGCGACATGGTTAGTTTAAAAGTGTACTCATGTCCAATCTACATCTTCAAAATGTTCTGAGCATCAGGATCAAATAATGAAGAATACTGAGAAAAAAATGGTAATGCTTTAGTGCCTTAAATTTTTCTTCCCTATCTTAGTTTTCAAATGCCATTTAATTTCTGCAATTGGGATAGGGATTGTGCCAGTGGTTTTCTCAGTAAAGGAAATTCCTAGATGATTCTTCACTCATTCAGATCAACAATGTAGCAGTAACTTATAGTTTAGGAAGTTATCTGAGGAACTGAGAGGTGAAGTGATTTGTCATAAATTACACAACTATTATGTATTTGTGTTGGACTTGAGTCCGATATCTTCATGGTGTCAAGGAAAGTTTATTCCACCTTATTTCACTTGGAACAATATTCTGCAAATTTACCAATCTAGATGAATTTAAATTTAGTTTAAAAAAAAGAAATCTTAAGGCCTAACTTGTTTAGGAAGACCTTTTTCCTCATCATTTATTATGAATCCTATAATTGTTTAATATTCAAGTAATATGTTATGTTTTAAAAATATTTCACAGCTAAATATGGTATGAAACTTGCTTGAATATGAACAGAAGAAATTTGAGTTTAAATCTTGTCATTGCCACTCATCAATGTGTTAAATTTACCTATGAATTTCTGATTTATTTTTCTGTAAATTTAGTCTATAATGACATTGACTTAAATGACATGTAAAGAGCAACCAAAAGAATGCATATCAAGTTATCTGATGACTTGAAATTGAAATAAAATTTCAGCTCTTGTTTGTGTTATACTTGAGTTCAAACCCTTACTCAAAAATCTACTCAATGTGTTAACCTGGACATGTTACTTAAATTCTCCCTACCACACTTGACTCATCTGTAAAATGAGAAAGTTGATCTCAATTGTCTCTAACGTGCATTTCACTTCTATGTTCCCGTGATTTTTTTTAATAATAATCTTTTAACCTTCATGTGAATAGTTTTATTATTATCTACATTTCAATAATATAACAGTTTCATGACTTGAATAATTGGTAAAAATGATCAAAATCAAACTGTTCTAATGAGAATTATTGTTTTCTCACTATTGTTTCATTGAACTACAATTCATATTAATTTCATGTATAATCATTAAAAATGAAAGCTCCAACTAATGACAGACATATTCAGAAACTGAGAAACCATAACATGGCATATCAGTAATAAGTTCTGCCAATGTGACTGAGATAGAAGTTTTACCTAAAATCAGTTTTCCATCTCTTAAAACAGCAAGAAATGTGCCAAATAAAGTAAATATTCAAGAAATTCTTTATGTAAAATTAGTTGGGAAAGGGAGATGAGAAAATGATGGAAATCCTTACAGGGAAAACCACTGAAAGTTAACTAAAATTTTGAAGAAAGGACTGAGTCAAAATCCTCCCTCACATAAAAACAACAACAATAAAATGTAACATAAAAGAAAATAAGGAGAAATATTTTAAAAGAATTCATAATGTAACACCAAAGGCTAGAATAACAGAAGAAAGACTAGAAAATAAGCACTTTGCCATTATTATCTAATTTTTATTCCCACAGCCCTGGGAAGTAAATCATATTATTATTCAACAATCTAATAATTTAACATTTTCAGAAAATGAAGCAAATAGAAGTTATGTGTCAGAGGTAATAAGTATCTGGAGACAGATTTGAACTCAGGTTTTCCTTACTCAATTCTCGGCACTTTATCATATACATATATGACAGAAATAATACAGACACAGACACATGGACACACACACACACACACACACACGCACAAAGAATAAAATACCTTGAACTATTAGGAGGAAATTCTTAATAAAGCAATGTATTTTCTGGGAGGAAAATGTCCCATATTGAGCATGACAATGCAGCAATGGAAAAACAAGCATATAGAGGAATAGTGTGAAAATAAAAGTAAGGAATTGGGAGAATGTCACACAAGGGGAAAACAAATAAATAAATGACCTAAATAGAATCAAAGGGTGTTGAAATAATTATCATTTATTCAAATTAGAAGTCATGCATGAATGTCAAATAAACAAGCATTTAGAGAAATAGGAAAAGGAAGGGTGGGCAGCTAGGTGGTGCAGGAGATAGAGTACCAGCCCTGAAGTCAGGAAGACCTGACTTCAAATTTGGCCTCAGACACTTAACTCTTCCTGGCTGTGTGACCTTGGGCAAGTCACAACCCCAATTGCCTTAGTAAAAATAAAATAGGGAAAGGGATTCCAAAACAATATTTGTAAATAGACTAAGTAAAAAAAAAAATCATCATTAAACAGAGAATGTTAAGATAGTGAGTGAGTGGGAGGAAATGTTACTAAGCATATAGAATAAGCATATTTTTTTAAATTTTATTAAAACTTTTTATTTGCAAAACATATGTATGGGTAATTCTTCAACATTAACCCTTACAAAGCTTTCTGTTACAAATTTCCCCCCCTACTCTCCATCCCTCCCCTAGATGGCAGGATATCCACTACATGTTAATTATGTTAAAATACTTGACAAATCCAATATATGTATATATATTTCCACACTTATCATTGTTGTGCAATAAAAATCATATCTACAAGAAAGAAAAATCAGAGAAAGGAAACACAATGCAAGCAAACATCAATAGAGAGCATGAAAATGTTATGTTGTGGTCCACATTTCACATCCCTCTCTCTGGGTGTACAAGGCTTTCTTCAGTGTTCAGTGAACAATTGGAAGTGGTTTGAAACATTTCATTGTTGAAGAGAGCCATGTCCATCAGAATTGATCATCATATAGTATTGTTGTTTCCATGTATAATGATCTCCTGGTTCTGCTCATTTCACTGAGCATCAGTTCATGCAAGTCTCTCCAAGCCTCTCTGAAATCATCCTGCTGGTTGTTTCTCACAGAACAATAATATTCAATAACATTCATATACCATAATTTGTTCAGCCATTCTCCAATTGATGGGCATCCATTCCGTTTCCAGTTTCTAGCTACTACAAAAAGGGCTGCCACAAACAAGAATAAAAATATTATTATAAAAATATACAAAATGTGATCATATATTTTATCTTGTGCTGATAAAAATTAATATTACTGAATATGAAAAAGAAAAAATTGAGTTTAATACTTATAACATTAAGTGCCATAGAACTAAATTCATCCATTAAAAAAAGAGTTAGAAGCAGATCCAAAATATTAGAACAGCAAGTACAACCTAACTTTGCTCTACAACTCCTTCAGAGGGATAAAAAATAGAAAACACACAAGACAAGCTAATAGAGAATACAACACACACACACATACAAAAAATAAACAATCATATATCAAGTCTACATTAGCATAGGGAGACAGATTAATAATTCTGCAGAATTGAGGAGCATACATTAACTAGGAATAGTTATGCAGAACATTCCACCACTGGACAAATTTGTTAACTAAAGCAAATAGATGCCACAAATCCAAAATTGAGCAACCTAATCTTGTTCAAGATGAGGAAATTGGTGGCAGCTGACATTTCTGATACTCATTTTCAAGTTTCAGGTCTGAGGACAGAAGGGTCCTCTGATAAAGGGTTGTAATAAAGTGATAAATTCAGACGCAAGCAGATGCTGGGGCTCATGCTATAGCAGAAGAGAGAAATAACAGTTTTACTTTCCATTTTTGTTTGAAGCCTGAAGAGGAATAAGCAGGCAAAGAATCAAAGAAAAGGGTTAGATCTATAATTATGTCACTCTTCCACACTCTTTCTGACTGTCTAATAAAGACTGGCTCTGAGATAGATAATTTTGATTATATTAAGTTAAAAAGTTTCTTACTAACAAAACTAATGCAGACAAGATTAGGAGGGAAGCATCAAATTGGGAAATCATCTTTACATTTAGGGGTTCTGATGAAGGTCTCATCTCTAAGATATATAGAGAATTGTCTCACATTTATAAAAATTCAAGCCATTCTCCAATTGATAAATGGTCAAAGGATATGAACAGACAACTTTCAGATGATGAAATTAAAATTATTTATAATCATATGAAAAGGTGCTCCAAATCACTATTGATCAGAGAAATGCAAATTAAGACAACTCTGAGGTACCACTATACACCTGTCAGATTGGCTAAAATAATAGGAAAAGATAACGATGAATGTTAGAGGGGATGTGGGAAGACTGGGACACTGATGCATTGTTGGTGGAGCTGTGAACGGATCCAACCATTCTGGAGAGCAATTTGGAGCTATGCTCAAAAAGTTATCAAACTGTGCATACACTTTGACCCAGCAGTGTTTCTATTGGGCTTATATCCCAAAGAAATCATAAAAGAAGGAAAGGGCCCCACATGTGCAAGAATGTTTGTGGCAGCTCTTTTTGTGGTGGCTAGAAACTGGAAACTGAGTAGATGCCCATCAATTGGAGAGTAGCTGAATAAATTATGGTATATGAATGTTATGGAATATTATTGCTCTGTAAGAAACGACCAACAGGATGATTTCAGAGAGGCCTGGAGAGACTTCCATGAAGTGATGCTGAGTGAGATGAGCAGAACCAGGAGATCATTTTACACGGCAACAACAGGACTATCTGAGGATCAGTTCTAATGGACATGACTCTCTTCAACAATGAAATGCTTCAAACCAATTACAATTGTGCAGTGAAGAAGGCCATATACACTCAGAGTGAGGGATGTGAAATGTGGACCATAACATAACATTTTCATGTTCTCTATTGATGTTTGCTTGCATTGCATTTCCTTTATTGGATTATTCTCTCTTATAGATATGATTTCTCCTGAACAAAAAGATGATGTGTGGCAATAACTATACATATATTCGACTTAAGTATTCTGACATAATTATCATGAAGTGGATATCCTGCTATCTAGGGGAGGGGTGGGGAGTAGGGGGGAAAATTTGTAACAGAAAGCTTTGTAAGGGTTAATGTTTAGTAATTACCCATACATATGTTTTGCAAATAAAAAGTATTAATAATAAAAAAAAAGAAAAAAATAAAGACTGGCTCTGTTAACAATCTACAGGAAATCTGAGGAAAGCCCAGAGGTATATTGCTCAGACTCAAAATCATCAGAAATTTAAACTCAGAAAGGATCGTCAGAAATCAAATTTTACCCTGGAACCATTTTGATATGACTAGAAAGGAAGAAAGGAAGGAAGTAATAAGGAAAGAAAGAAGGAAGGATAGAAGAGAGAAAGGAAAATATAGAGGGAGGGACGGAGTGGAGGGAAGAAAGAAGAAAGGAAAGGAAGGAATGGAAGGGAGAGAGGGAAGGAAAGAAGGGATGAAAGAAGAAGAGGAGAAAAAATGCTCAAAAATGTTTTTATAAGTTAGCACATAGAAATAGGGGAGGATGCTCTACAGAAGAAGGAATTGGAAATGGAATTTAAATTCTTAGCACAAAAAGTACAAAATGTAGCCCAAGTAACAAATAGCCTGAAAATTCAAATGAACCAAATAGAAGATACCGAGTCTATGGGATAACAAAAATATTAGTTAAAATAATGAAAAAGTAAAAGAAAATGTAAGAAAACAAATACAAGTGACCTAAATTTATATCTGTAAATCATGAGTAAAAAGACAAAAGATAAGAGAAGGAAAGAACTGCAATACTGTTTTCAAAAAAAAAAATTGGAGAAAACTACTCTAGAGGGCAAAATGGTAAATAGAAAAAATCTAAAATGCCACCCACCTCCTGAAAAAAATCCAAAATAAAGCATTCCAAGGGTAAAAAAAATGGAATTACTGAGTCAAAAATTACATCAAGCATCTTGGGATGGAGGGGTTAAAATACTGTGGAATCAGGTTATTGAAATAAATTTCAAAGTATAGGTAAAAGAAAGGAAAAGGAAGAAAACAAGAAGAAAGATAAGAACTAGAGTATAGGTTGCGGAAAGAATTTGTCCTAAGGAAAAACAAAAGAAAATTAAAAAAATTCTAATTAAAGATTTGCAAAATCTTTACAGCATCTCTTAAATGAGAGCAAAGAATTATACAACAAAATAATATGTATTGATGGAATAATGGCTCAACAATTATGGTATATGATGGTGATGGAGAACTATTGTGCTTTGAGAAATTATTAAAGAAGGGAATTTAGAGATACCTAAGAAGTCATAATATGATCTGATTCAGGGAAAAGTGATAAGAAAAAAAGATGACTTACAAGATAATATTAATATTGCAAAAACAAACATTGTCTGATATCTTATCCTGCCTTTTGAATCTTCATACAACAATTCAAATGGAATCACTTCAGTTTTGTAGCATGGTGCTGGTAGACTGTCAAAGTTTCACAGGTATACAACAAAAATGATGCACAATGGCTCTGTATACCTTAAGTTTGGTAGTCAGTAATACATCTCCTCTCCCACACTGTTTTTCGAGTCCAAATACTGAGCTAACTCTGGCAATGTGTCTATCAGCCTAATTTTTCTTTTCTTTTCTAAATGTATTTTATAATAGCTTTGATTTTTAAAATACATGCAAAAATAGTTTCTATCATTCACTGTTGCAAAACTCAGTGTTCCAAGTTTTTCTCTCAGCCTTCCCCCACTCCCCTCCCTTAGACAGCAAGCAATCCAATATATGTTAAACATGTGCAATTCTTCTATACATCTTTCCACATTTATCATGCTGCACAAGAAAAATGAGATTGAAAAGGAAAAAAAAAGAAAAAAGAAAAAATGTAAACAAACAACAATAAAAAGGTGCAAATATTGTGTTGTGATCCACATTCAGTCCCAATAGTACTCTCTCTGGATGCAGATGGCTTTCTCCATTCCATGTCTATTGGAATTGACCTGAATCACCTCATTACTGAAAAGAGCCAAGTCCATCACAGTTGATGATTACATAATCTTATTGTTTCTTTGTACAATGTTCTCTTGGTTCTACTAACTTCATTTAGCATGTCTATGTAAGTCTCTCCAGAATTTTCTGAAATCATACTACTAATCTCAACCTAATTTTGCAATGTGGACATCCCTGGAAAGTATACTGTCAAGGTAAGTGAACTTATCCATAGCATTCAAAACTTCACCATTTGCTGTAATCGACAGTTCCAGGATTGGGTGGTCTGATTCTAGGTGGTATATTAACTTTGTTTTCTTGGTGTTAATTGTTAGTCCAAAATTAGCACAAAAAGCAGAGTACTGATTTATATTTTGTTGCATCTTGGCTTCAAAGGTTGCTTTGAATGCCAGATCATCTACATACAACTTTGAAGACTTAAGAACTTTTGTTATGATTGACAATTTCAATTAGTAGTAGTACAATACTATAGTATTAATTATACAGTAATAATATAGTAATAGTAATAATACTATACATGTTTTAACAAAGGTTTTGTTTTTATTTCTCAATGTGTGGGAGTGGGTAGGAGAGAAAGTGGATTTTCACTGGTTTTTAAATAAAAATTAAAAAACCAAAAAAGATTAAAAATAGATTCCTATGAGCTATTAGACAACAAAACTTACTGATATGTTTTCTGATTGGAAATATGCTTATTGCATTAGCAATGGCATATTTTCTCCTTAAGCAATATTATAATAGCTGATCTATAGATACCCAAGATACCTGTGAATGGGGAAAGAGTAACTTAAGATAATGAGCTACATCTTAATCTTTCATATCTATGCCTTTCTAATTTGTGTCCAACTACCTGGGCCAAAATCACAGTAGTGATTTTGTGCTACTTATGTGCTTCACACTGAGATGAGGAATAATCCAGTCTCCACCTCAGTTTCTTGATATAAATCAGCATCTTCATTATTTAAAGGGCTGATTTAAAATACTGTTCTTAGGTAGAAAAAATAACAGAAAGATCAAGAAAAGGAGAAAATTTTGTGATACAGGGAAAGTTCAAAAACTTTTAGTAAAAGGATGAGTCAGAAAGATGCAACTAAATGAGGCACCACCATCAAGAAATTGAATAGTCTTGAATAACAGGAGCCTTCTCTGGTTCAATGACCAACATATGGAATAATTAGTTTTGAATAGAATTTGCTGTTTGCCTCGATATAAATACTGTCCAGGTTGTAGAACAAAGTGAAGTTATCCCTTGCCCATTCTTTTTATCCTCATCTCTACTTGGTTTTTCACCATCACAAAAATAAGGAATTTATCTCTGAAGATGTGCGCTCTATATTGTATAAGTGATTTTTGACTCCATACAAAGATACATAAATTTTACTTCCTTTCTGGGAAAATGGTATTATAAAGAAGTGAACCACAAGAGACAGAGGAGGCTAAAAGAGAATTTGAGACTATTTATTTGCCTTACATTTAATCACAAGCCTGTATGAAATTCCCACTCTGATAGAGTTTTATCTAAAATGATGAAATTGGGCTAAGGAGGTTAATGCCCTCTTTATGTATAGTTCTGTGGCCTTCTGAGACCTGAATACTATATCAACAGGACCCTGGAATATCTCCAGGAATGGTATTCTGATGAGAGCCCTACCTTACATCCCTTTGCTTGCCTTGAATCTCCCAGCCCTGAATTATTGTTTTACTTCTATAACCAATAATAATCTATACTGATATGTAATCACTGCAGTTATTTGCATTTTAGTAAGAGGATATACTGATCCATTTGTAAATCTGCCTAAAAGTAAAATGTCTTCAGGCAAATTAATTCCTTAGCATAAAACTAAGTGAGGCATGAGTTCTTACTATTCACACTATAGTTTCATATTAATGTGTAGAAAACAACTTCTCAGTTTAACTTGCTCTCTCCAATCTGTTCTGCATTTGTATATTTAGGTTATATTATATATCAGCACTAAATGCTGTGTTATGGTTTCAAAGTAATATCCAGGCATCTTGGACTTCTTTTCTTAATCTTCCTTAAAGTGTTTCTCATGGCTACTGATAATTTAATTCAAATCTATGAAATCAAGAAAATATTTAATCATGAAAGACTTGAAGACTTTAAATTAAAAAGGCCAAAAGATTGTGATTGGATTAGTATTCCAAAAAAGAAAGAAAAGAGAAAAAGTCAACCTAAAGCTTTTTTTAAAATTTGTTTTTTAATGAGAAGCTACTTTGATGAGAAGAGAGTCATTTGCCATGTCAAGTGAAATCTCTTAGAGAGATTCTTCCAGAGTTTTCTTCTGAGAAAAAAAAAATAAAGACTTTCAATTCAGAATTCAAAGCAAGAATGAATTATTCATTGGTAATACTTATTAAAATTATGGTTATTATAAATCATGTTTCATGGAGCATTTGTTTGGTATGATGAACTGAAAGATGGATATCTTCTAATCCATGTATTTAACTATCTATTTTTCATCAAATCTCTATGAAATCTTGTCAAGTAAAGGAAAGAGCCAGACAGAGGGCACAATGGATCAAAACTTTCACCATATGGAATGGGTTTGTTTTTTAATAAGAAATGTAAAAAACATATTGAGTAGCAAGTAAAGGGTAAAACAGTTATGTTTCATACTTTCTGTACTGATTTAAAAAAAAAAGTTTTCCTCATGGCTTTTATTACCTTTTTATGTTGATTTCTATTGAAATGAACCACAAGCACCAAACTCAGCATTGAAAACTTTCTTGTTAAAACAGAAAGAAAGAAAAAACTGTTCATCAAAAACAGTGGATACAATGACAGAATCTGACAGTGTATGCAATACTCTTGCCCAGTGTCTTCCAATTCTGTATAGAGAAAATGGATGTGTTTCATTATTCATTCACTGGGATCAGATTTAGTCATCACAGGTCCCTCTATGGATTTATTTTTAATTCAAAGATATTAACCCGAATATAAGTATAAGAAACATAAATTCAAAAGGTAATAGAAATGGGAAATATTTCATTAAAGAACATTAGTTAGTTTTTCCTCATAAAAAGTATAGGACTGATTCGCCAATTGCCAAATAGTCAAAAGTTATAAACGGACTTTTCAGATGAAGAAATTGAAACTATTTCTATTCATATGAAAAGGTGCTCCTGCTTCAAATCACTATGATCTATGATAAGAGAAATGCAAATTAAGACAAATCTGAGATATCACTTCACATCTGTCAAATTGGCTAAGATGACATGAAAAGATAATGACGAATGTTGCAGGGGATGTGGAAAAAGTGGGACACTGATACAAGGTGTAACTGTGAACAGATCCAACCATTCTGGAGAGAAATTTGGAACTATGCTCAAAAAGTTATCAAATTGTGCATACCCTTTGACCCAACAGTGTTTCCATTGGGCCTATATCCCAAAGAGATCTTACAGGAAGGAAAGGGACTCACATGTACAAAAATGTTTTTGGCAGCCTTTTTCTAGTAGCAAGAAACTGGAAACTGAATGGATGCCCATGAATTGGAGAATGGCTGAATAAATTATGGTATGTGATTGTCATTGAATATTATTGTTCTATAAAAAATTACCAACAAGTTGATTTCAGAGAGGCCTGGAGACACTTGCATGAATTGGTGCTAAGTGAAATAAGCAGAACCAGGAGATCATTATACACAGCAACAAGACTATACAATGATCAACTGGACATGGTTCTTTTCAACGATGAGATGTTTCAAACCAGTTCCAATTGTTCAGCAATGAAGAGAGACATCTACACGCAGAGAGAGGCCTGTGGGAGCTGAGTGTGGACCACAACCTAGCATTTTCACTCTTTCTTTTGATGTTTGCTTGCATTTTTTCTTTCTCGGGTTTTTTTTTTCCCCTTCTTGATCCATTTTTTCTTCTGCAGCAAGATAACAGTATAAATATGTATACATATATTGTATTTAACATATATTTTAACATATTTAAAATGTATAGGACTACCTGCCATTTAGGGGAGGGAATGGGGGGGAAGGAGAAAATTATTTCATAAAGAAAGTTTTGCAAGGGTCAATGTTGAAAAAATTTCCATGCATATATTTTGTAAATAAAAAGCTTTAATATATATTTTTTAAAGTATAAGGTTGTTTTCGGCTGTAGGACAGAGGTGTTTTGTAAAGACTAAAATACAAAGTATCTCAAACCCAAGTTCAGGAAGTCTCTATTTGTGTCATAGCTGTGCTATTTATTAAGTATGTGATTGCAGGCGAGACTTTTCATCTTGCTGAGCCTCCAATTTTTCATCTGTAAAATAAAAATAATAATATTCACATTGTCAATTTGCACATCCCTGAAGGTACTTTTGTTGGATCCCTATTTGCATTTACCCTTGTCCCCCCTAAAGAATAGTTGTGCTTTTTTTCTCTTATTAGATTGTAATCCTCTTGAAAACAGTGCTATAATAATGTTTCTATAGTCTTGTAATTTCAAATCGTCACTATTTATTAATTCAATTCAATACCTCTTATAATTAAAAAAAACAAAATAAATAATTTTATGAATTCCCATTTTGAATGAAATTTTATTAGAAAAACTGTATGAGGAGAGGGGATTCAAAGATGACATAGTAGATGAGAAAATTACATGCTTTCCAGATTTTTCCTACAAATAAGACAAAATTATATTTCAGTGTGATCATAGAGTGGTTAAAAAAATAAGAGTTGGTACAGAAGACTAATTCTCCTGGTACAATTGTAGAAGAGCTGAAGAAAGATATCAGGATTGAGGTTCAGCCATGCAAACTATAAACCCTCCAAGCTACTTCCCTCAAAACAACATATATCTTAGGGGATATATGAATTGGGAAATAGCCTCAGTCCCAACTATAAAAACGTTCACTTCCTAGACAGTATGGGTAGTCCTTCCTATGAGTTGGGATGATTGAGGGACCCTCTACTGATAAGGAATACCATGCCCAACTGTTCAAGATGGGAAGGAAAGAGCACAACTCATGTTAGTGCAGAAGCAGTGAGGAAGCAAAGCTGTTGCTACAGGCACATACAGAAGGGAGGGGTTATTTGTTTGGAGTTCCAGGACAGAGGGGGGAACTGAAAGAGGACCTGAGGCAAGAGGCACCATCCCTCATATCCTGGAACTAGAAGTGATTACACAATCTTCTACAAAATTAGCAGGTAAAAGAGAAAGAACCCAACCATGGCAAGTTACTATGGGAATAGGGAAGAGCAGGGTTCATTTTCAGAGGAGGATGCTGAAGTAAATAAAAAAGCCCTTTCTACAACAAAGAGAAATGTCAGATGGTCACTTGTCCAAAAAGAATTCATAAAAGAACTCAAAAAATACTTTAAAATCAAATGAGAGAGATTGAGAAAAAAAAAGATTTATCTCAGAAATACAAAATTATGTAAGGAAAGACAAGCAACTAGAAAAGTTGTTCCCAAGTCTTTAGGAAGAAATTGTCTTTTTGAAAAATAGAACTGGACAAGGGAAAGGCAGTGAAGTTATGAGACAGAAATATTGAAACAAAATATAAAGAATGAAGAACTAGAAGATTATGTGAGACATCTCATAAGGAAAAACATAATAATAATCAGTATCTGAAAGCTATGACCAAAAATACTCTTGATGTTTAACAATACAAGAAATATTTAAAGAAAATTGTCCCAAAGGTTTAGAACAAGAGAAAAAAAGTAGAAGAAAAACTTCACCAATCACACTTGAAAGAGATTTTATGATAAGAACATAATAGCTAAATTAAAAACCCCCAGATCAAGGAAAAATATCATGAGTGACAAGAAAATATTCAAATATGATGGTGTCACAATTAGAATCACACAAGATATAGCAGTAGGTACATTAAAAGACTGCAATATAATCCTGAATAGGAAAAAAAAGATATTTAATGAAATATCAGAGTTTCAGGATTTTATGCCAAAACTGCCTGAGCATAATAGAAAATTTGACATATGAGATCTGAGAGAAATATCAGGCAAATATCAAAGATTAAATTCAAGGCACTTAAGGGCAAACATTGTTTTTATTCATGGAAATGGAAATGATATATCTAAGATTGTCATTAGTAAGGGACAGTTTGAAAGAAAGGTTAGGGTAAAGCTTAGTGTGCTGTGATTATAAAAAGCAAGACTATGTAGGAAAAAAAGTAAAAAGACTGATTAGGTTATTTGAATTAGGTATAAAAACAAGAAGTCACATGGAGGATTTATATGGGGAAGGAAGACTGGTATTCTGGAATCCTACTGACATCAGGAAAGAGGAAAGAACACACTCATATGTGTGGGTAAAAGTCTTCTGAATTTATTAAGAAATAAGAGGGGAAAGGAGTAGGATAAAAAGGGGGTATGGAAAAGTATGTAAATGAATGGGAATGGGTTAATATATAAATTAACATAAAAACAAAGAGAGAAGGTGAGAGAAAAAAGAGAAGAAGAGGATAAGGGAAGGATCTTGGAAGGAGTAGATTGAATAATAGGAAGGTGAAGTAGAAGGTACAGGAGTCTGCAGGGATAAGAAACAAGAAATTTACATGAACATAATAATTATCAGGAATAAAATTTACTAGAAAAAAGCAAGGATAGTTATTGATCAGAGACAAAATTAAACTTAAATTAGTTTCCATCAAAAAAGAAAGTAGGGAAAATGCATTATATATTAGCCATATTAATCAATATTGATTTAGATCATTTTAAAAAGTAGTATAAAGTTGGAGTATAGAAAATGATGATGAATTTAGAAAAAACCTGGAAAGACTTAGTCCTAAGAAGGATGATGTTATTCTTCTTGCTGTTGTTTGGTTTTTGTTCTTGAAGATCATGATATCAGGAAGGTGAAGCCATGACATGCAAATGAATTGGATTTAAATGAGGAAAGGCTGTGCAAAGTCATCAGCTTCACTTTTCTATCCACAGTCATCTAGGTTCAGTGGCAAGAT
>JAJPUD010008163.1:0-16663 GCA_023553655.1 Myrmecobius fasciatus | reverse complement strand
AAATAAATAAATAAATAAATAAATAAATAAATAAATAAATAAATAAACAAACAAACAAATAAATAAATAAATAAATGAATAAAAAGAAAGATGATGGTGAGTCTTGCTGGGTAGTTAATTCTTTGTTGTAACCCTTCCTTTTAGAAACTGTTGATTTTCTCATTCATACTTCCAATTTCTTTTCTCATTTTTTCTTCTATTTGCCTTTTGAAGTCGTCTTTTTTTTTTTTTTTTTTTTTTGCTGAGGCAATTGGGGTTAAGTGACTTGCCCAGGGTCACACAGCTGTTACGTGTCTGAGACCAGATTTGAACTCAGGTCCTCCTGACTTCAGGGCTGGTGCTCTATCCACTGCGCCACCTAGCTGCCCCCCTTTTGAAGTCTTTTAAGAGTATTTCCAAGAAGCTTCTTTGGGCAGGGGACCAATTTATATCACTCTTTGAGATTTCTTCTGTGAACATTATGTCCTTCTCTGAATATGTTTTTGGTCTTCCCTGTCACCATAATAGCTTTCTATGGTCAAGGTTCTTTTCAGTTTCTTGCTCATTTTCTTTTGGTATTCTCTCTCCCTCCCTCCCTCCCTCTCTCTCTCTCTCTCTCTCTCTCTCTCTCTCTCTCTCTCTCTCTCTCTTTCTCTCTCTTGCTTTTAAAGTAGATATCTGTTTGTTCCTGGTTTAAAGGGGGCACTGTTCCAAGCTTCCTGGGTGCTTCTGAGCCTTGGATTTGAACACAAGGGTTCCTTGTGTTTATAGGGAGCAGCTTTGCCTACTCTCTTCAGGAAACAGCCTAGTTTGCCAAAGTTTGCCTTCTGAGATGGGACTGGAAGCTGCTTCACCTATTTCCTCTTCTACTGAGCCTGGACCGAGCATTTTAGTTGCTGATTTTCTGTGATTAAGATCCTCTCACACACTTTCCCAGAGTCTATCTGACCCAGGCTGAGTGACAACCCTTTTCACCCCAGTGAGACTGATCTATCTTGAATTTTTTTTCAGTCTATCTTGAGCTGGAGAGTGGTTTCATTCCATCAAACTCATTTCAGAGTCTTGGTTTCATGTGGTGTTTAAGGGAAACTGGGAGAGGGCAAGCAGCTTTCTGACTCTACCCCCCCATCTTTGCCAGATAATTAAAAAATATTTTCATAAATTGTAATTTTAAAATTCCATTACTCTTATGAGTTGTTCATCTTGACAGCATATTATCATATAGACAGTCATTTGAAACTTATATTATTATAATACAAGGTGTCCCAAAAGACTCATTACAATTTTAATCTTTACCTTAAAATTGCATTCTTGGGGGAAGCTAAATGGTGCAGTTGATAGAGCATCAACCCTCAAGTCAGCAGAACATGAGTTCAAATCTGGCCTCAAACACTTAATGCTTCCTAGTTATGTTACCTGTTCCAAGTCACTCAACCTCAATTGCCGCAGCAAAAATATAAAATAAAATAAAACTTCATTGTATCTTTTGGGTTGCCCTATATGTGGAAGGAACTGTTATCTTATCCATTTAGATACTCACTTTTAAAAGATTTATCTACTAAAATTGCGACATTTTTGTACATCTCCTTTCCTATATTGTCCAAATGGTTCTACCCCAAGGTTCAGGTAATTCTCTATCGGCTCTAATTCTCTAAATATTTCATGTATGCCAATGAATATGCATCTGTTACCCCTTCCTAATAACAAATGCTTGCCCCACTTTTTTCTCAGTCACACATCTTCTGGATGAAATCTTTTATGTCATTTTTAAGCATGACATTTCTATTAATATAAGGAAATAAAAACATAATGTTTAATTATGACAAAGAGAAAGAAAATAGTATTTCTTTGTGTTTTTAAAGGAATATGACAACAAGCATAATATAACAGAATAATCTAAAAGTGTTTATGTTACTGTTTTATCTGTATTAAAATGTAAGAAATTTGACTTTCTCTAAATTAGACTGTAATGCTCTTTGATAAGATGGATTGTACTTTGTGTTTCTTTGTATCACTGATGCTTAATACAATAACTAACATATAAATACAAAGTTCATTTGGTTGATTCTTAAAATGTATTTTCCCCTAGTGGCTAAAATATAACTAGCACAAAGCATACATAGATACATATTTTTGTTAATGATGCTACTTCCAATATTCTAAAATTTATCTACATTTCCTGAAAGTGATCATGTCATTTTATTAATAAATGAATTAGGGTGGGTGGAGCCAAGATGGTGGAGACTAGACAGGTCTTTGATCTCTTCCTGGCTTGCATTTGAACAACTCCAGATCAAGCCCCTGAAATGGTTTTAGAGTGACAAAACCCACAAATATTTGGAGTATAACAAATTTCCAGCAGAAAATATTTTCTAAGAACTTGAGGGAAAAAAAATAATAAAAAAAAAGAACTCGAGGAAAGCTCTGTCTCAATCCAGTTGGGGAAGATGGCTCACTGAAAGCACAGCACAGGGACCCAGGGTGGAGAGACACCTACACAACAGAAATCTACTGGGAAGCTCTTATCCAAAATACAGCAAAGTTGGTTACTTCATCATGGTGCAGAAACCAGTGCATCAATAGACTTCCTGTGAGACTTCCAATGGAACTACAGAAGGCAAACAGTGAGCCCCTGATCCCCAGTATAACAAGCGAGACTTAGCCATACCCATTCAGCATGAGAAGGAAGCTGGCAACACTGGCCTCAGGGCAGCATGAAGCCTCTGTTGACTATAGAGGAAGCTAGGGAAAATCTCCCCTTTGCCATAAGAGCAGACTCCAATTTTTAAAAATGAGCAGAATTGCAAAAATAGATCACTATTATGGAGACAAGGAAGACAGAGCTGAAACTCTAAGGATGTTAAAGGCAAAATGTCTCCAGATAAAGCATCAAAAGGCTTTATATGATATGAGATTATTCTCCAACTCAAAAGGCTCTCTTGGAAGAATTCAAAAAAGATCTTTAAAAAGAGTTAGAAGAAAACTGTAAAAAGGAAATGAGAACTTTGCAGCAGAGTTTGGAAAAGGAAACACAGAAATTATCTGAAGAAAACTCTTAAAAGTAGATTTTGCAAAATGGAAAAAGAATACAACTCCTTAAAATATATATTTGGCAAAATAGAAAAAAAACAGATTCTTGAAAAGCAGAATTGGTGAAATGGAAAAAGAAACCCAATGAACAATGTAACTCATTTAAAAGTTTGATTGGCCAAATGCAAAAGGAGGTAAAAAAGAAAATAATTCCTTAAAAGTTGGACTTAAACAATTGGAAGTGAATGACTCAATGAGAGATCAAAAATCTGCAAACAAAACCAAAAGAAAAAGAAAGAAAGAAATAGAATAACATGTAAAATACCTCACTGGAAAAACAACTGACCTAGAAAATAGATCCAGAAGAGACAATCTAAGAATTACTGAACTACTTGAAAAACAAGATGAAAGGCAAAAAGATTAGATAACATTTTTCAAAAAAATCATCAATGAAAACTGCCCTGATATCCTAGAATAAGAGGTTAAAACAGCACTTGAAATATTCCACCAATCAGCTCCTGAAAGAGAAGTCAAAATGAAAACTCCAAGGAATATCATAGCTAAATTTCAGAATTATGTGATCTAAGAGAAAATACTGCAAGCAGCCAGAAAGAAATAATGCAAATATCGAGGAGTCACAATACAATCAGAATTAACCAGTACCTAGTAGCTTGCACTTTAAAAACTTGAAGGGCCTGGAATATGATATTCCAAAGGGCAAGGGACAGCAGCCATGAATCAACTCTCTAATGAAATTAAGCGTTATCTTTCAGGGGGAAAGATTCATATTACATGAAATAGGGGAATTTTTGTTTATTTTTCATGAAAAGACCAGAACTGAAGAGAAGATTTGATCTCAAAATATAGAACTGAAAAGAAGCATAAAAAGGCATAAGAGAAGAAAAAATCCTATTTTTAAAGGATAAAAAGTTTGCATCCCTATATGGGAACATGACATGTTTAACTCTTCAGAACTATATCTTTGTTAGGGATATATCTAGAGACTGTAGGTATAATTTGACTTTATTGTGATGGTATAAAAAAGAAACTAGGGGTAGAAAAGGTATTGTAGTGGAAGAAGGGGCAAAAAAACTATTATAATTGAGGGGGGAAGGGCAGGAGATGAGCATTATGTGAACCATAATTTTATCATATAGGCTGAAAGAGAGAATATTTATTCTGAAAGAGAAACTTGTCTCACCCAACAGAGAAGTAGGAGTGAGAAGGGGAAAAGAAAGAGGGAAGATAACAGAAGAAAGAACAGAAGTAGAAAGGGAAAGGTATAACAAAAGGGAAGGGGCTATAAAAGGGAAAGCTGATTTAGGGATGTGGTGATGAGAAGCAAAATGCTGGGGGAAAAGGAAAGGGTTAAAGGAAGGAGAAAAGCATAAAATAAGATGGCAAGAAATACAGAATTACTAATTTTAACTGTTTATGTGAGTGGAATGAGCTCTCCCATGAAATGAAAGCTAATAGAAGACTAGATTGTAAGCCAGAATCCTACAATATGTTGTTTGCAAGAAACACATTTAAAGCAGAATTATACATGTAGAGTAAAAATAAAAGGCTGAAGCAGAATCTATTATGCTTCACTGAAGTTAAAAAAAAAAAAGTAGGGGTAGCTATCCTGACCTCAGATCCTGCAAAAACAAAAAAAAATAGATATAATCAAAAGATATATGGAAGAAAATTACTTTTTGCTAAAGGATACCATAGATAACGAACAAATGTCAATACTAAATGTAGAGGGCCATAGATAGCGAAGAACCCTGGGCAAGGTATAAGACCCTTTAGTCCACTAAGAAACCCTGCTAACAGTGTCTCTGATTTGCCTCCCCATCAACCCCTAAGGGAATCTCAGGTGATAACCTGTGTTGTACTTGAAGCAGAATTATGCTAATGTGGCAAGAAAACATTTGCACACAATAGCAAGTTGTTTATGTGATCCTGCATGTGGTATCCTATAGTTAGATAAATGTATTATGTAAGCAAAAGGTATATAAGGCTGAGGATTTTTTGCATAAATGGTTTCCTATTTGACCATCCTCAGGAGTTCCACTTTATCACTTCTTACCCATGGCAGGATTCAGGCTAGTACTGAAGTCCTCCTGTGAGCAGGTCCAGACAATTAGCATTCAACATGAGGCTCTCCAGAGCAGGGCACACAGCAGCTTGGCTGATGCAAACAGTGCAAGTTTGGGTGAGGAATCCCTGAAGTACTCAGGGATAGGGTAAATTTAAACAGGAAAAGGGAAGGTTCAGCAAGTGCTAATCTAGTCACTTTCATTTTCCAGCCAAAATGGGGCAAGAGCTAACAAAAGAGCCTCATTCTTGAGGGAATTATAAAAAATGCTTGATTATATTAATAAAAGAGCAAGGTTTGTAAGTAACTCAGAAGCAAAATCATTGAGCTCTTAGATACTGTGGAGTGCATGTCTAAGGAAGTGATGTTAGAGCCAGAGAAGTACAAGATATTGGGAGAACAGCTAATTGAATACTACCATACTACCATGCTACAGGTCCTGGCTCAGTCCTCCAGCATACATTCTTTATCTACAATGTAATAAAATTGGCTTTGAGAAATACCACATATTATCAAAAAAAAAAAAAAGAGGGCATTTAATGTAGGGTTCCAAATAAAGAAGTCTACATCATTTTAAGTTAAGATACTATTAGAGAATTTGACTTATGAAAATCTAACCCCTATTAATTGAAAATCCATAGCAAAAAACAGCACAACCAGATCAAAGTCTTATTCCTTCTTCATTGCTTGTGGCTAGAATCTTGTTAAAGGCTATTAAGTGAGTAATATCATTATCTGGGATAGGACTTAGTAAGATACACCTTTTATACCAATGTACAAATTAATGTATGCTGTGAAACCATCCCAGAGTGGCAAATTTTATTGGCCACAGCTACAAATTTCACACATAGGTTGCCATTAAGGATAGCTCAGCTATCATATAATTGGCCATGGGTTTTTGAAGAAAAGGTTTGTAAGATCCCTCTTAAAGGAATGACCATATTTACAGAACCACCTAAACATAGCATTTGTGCTGTATATTCTCCTGATTTAGTTATAAAAAAGATTAGTCAGAACTTCTTTTCAATCCACTCAGCAGAATGAGTGGTATGCAATTATGCTAGCTCTTATTTATTACCAGGGAGATTTAAGTACAATATCAGCTTTGGTTTATTCAATAAGTGTGGTACAAAGAATTGCCACAGGCCAAATAAAATTTGTAGCCTCTTACTTATTTCAGCTTTTTAAGGAACTTCAGGAGCAAGTACAAAATCGCCCAAGACCCTTCTCATGTCCCTTCTCATACTGGTCTTCCAGGATTTTTTTTTATGGAAATGGATACAACAGGAGAAGATCTGAAGTAAGGTCCTGGGCTGGGGATTGAACATTCTGAAGTGAAAAAAACCTCTGGGCTAGTTCTACAGAAACATCAATTGGGAATCCCTCAGGCTAACTGGCTGTGGCTGAAGCCTCAGTTGAAAATAGAGACTTTCACTTCCTGGACGGCTTCTTGTTTGTGGAGTTGGAATTTGAGTCAGGAAAGACAAAGTGAACCTGGGCTGATTGAGAATGCCAGACCTGGCTGTGCTGTTGAGACTTGGTCCTGGCCAGAAAGAAACAGGCACCTCATAAGTGCAGAGGCAAGGGGCCAGGGATACTTCTGGCTATGACCCCTTGCAGGAAGTGGGGTTCCTGGTCAAAGGAGAGAGCTAAAGGGAAGGTTGAGGCACCATCCTCCCACCCCCTGATTAGAAGTACTTACACTAATAATTCTTATTTTAAAAATGAACTGGCAAAGAAGAAAGAATCCCACTATTGAAATATATTATAGGAACAGAGAAGACCAAGGTTCATCTTCAGATGGGAAATGGCTTTCTGACTAGAGAGAACATATAGGAAAAAAAGAATTAAAAAATCAAATGAGAAACATTGAGGAAAAGTCAAAGAAAAAAATTAAAACCATTCAAGAAAAGCAAGAAACTTATGAAAAAAAAAGTTAGCCAACTAGAAAAAAGAGGTACAAAGTCTCAAATATGAAAATAATGCTGTGAAAATTAGAACTGGGCAAGGGGAAACCAATGAAGCTATGAGAGATAAATATAGAACATAACAAATTATACAGAATGAGAAAAAAGAACAGAATGCGGAACATCTTATAAGAAAAACAACTGATATAGAGGACTGGCAGAAAGTTCTTTCCAGATAGAGGACCTTGACATAATAATGCAGGAAAGAATCTAAGAAAATTATCTTGGAGTTACAGAATATGAGAAGAAAGTAGAAATAGAAAAGTCCACCTATCACCACCTGAAAGTAATCCTATTGGAAAACACACAGAAATATTATTGCCAAATATCAATAACCCCAGATCAAAGAGAAAATTTTGTAAGAAACAATAAAAAACCAATATGCTGAAGCTACAATTAGAATTGTCCAAGACTTATCAGCAGCTGCAGTAAAAGACTGCAGGTCATGGAATCATATCTACTGACAATCAAAAAAACTGGACTTTCAGTCAAAATATCGTATCCAACAAAACTATCTAATTATGTAAGATCCCTCTTAAAGTAAGGTCCTGGGCTGGGGATTGAACTTTCTGAAGTGCAAACACCTCTGAGCTAGTTCTGCAGAAAGATAAATTGGGGATCCCTCAGGCTAATTGGCTGTGGCTACAGCCTCAGTTGAAAATACAGATATCATTGAATTGGAATCGGACATGCAGCTAAAAATGCTAGAAAAAGGACAAATTAAAAATACACAATTAAATACAAAATTTGAAATTCTGAAAATAAAAGAGAAGATTAACAAAACTACAAGTATGAAAACTATTGAACTAATAACAAAAAGTAGGTTTTATAAAAAAGCAACAAAATAGATAAATCATTAGTGAATTTGATTAGAAAAAAAAGAAGACAATCAAATTGCTAGTATCAAAAATGAAAAGGGTGAACTTTCCACCACTGAAGAAATTAGAGCAACACTTAGGAACTATTTTGTTCAATTATATGGCAATAAATCTAATAATTTAAGTGAAATGGATGGATATTTTAAAAAAAATATAGAATGTCCAGAATAACAGAGGAAGAAATAAATTGCTTAAAAGTTGCATTTTATAAAAGAAATTGAACAAGTTATTAATAAACTCCCTAAGAAAAAACTCTCCAGTGCCAGATGGATTTACAAGTGAATTCAACCAAACATTTAAAGAACAATTAATTTCAATTTTATGGAAACTCTTTGGAAAAATAGGGTAAATAATAGTCCTACCAAATTTCTTTTATGATACATATATGGTGTTGATACCTAAACCAGATAGAGTCAAAACAGAAAAAAGAAAATTATAGACCAATTTTCCTAATGAATATTCTTGTAATAATCTTAAATAAAATATTAGCAAAGAGATTACATCGTTATCATCAGGATAATGCACCTTGGATTTAAACCAGGAGTGCAAGGCTGGTTCTATATTAGGAAAACCATTAACATAATCGACTATATCAAAAATAAAACTAACAGAAATAACATGATTATCTCAACAGAATAAATTATTGGATGAACAGATAAAAAATTCTGGAGAATTAATACTGTATTCATTGGAAGCAAAGAGTAGAAAAGAATATTCCTAAAGCCTTTTGTCTCCCAGTTTCCCTTTAGCATGGAGTTTAAAGTGTCAAGTATATTCTTGTCTTGACTAAAATCATTCTTGTCTCCCATTATATTTTTACTTGGGAAGGGAAATTGTTGTTCGGTTTCTAATGATGTTTCTAATGAAAACATCTTTTAAATTTGCAATGTTTTTGTTCAGTGGACATTAGTTGTTTAACATTTGTGTTCATTTTGTAGCAGGATAGTGCATTGGAAAGAGCACTGATTCTGGAGTGAGAAGAATTTAGTGTTAGTCTTTCAAATCTCTATTATTTAGCTACTTGCAAATTATTTTTTTTCTCTAGCACTAAGTCTCTTCTCTAGAAAATAAAGGGGGGACAGAGCCAAGATGGTGGAGTAAAGACACATTTCTCTGTGTCTTCCTCTGACCTTCTCCCAAACCAACAGTAGATTAAGCCTCTAAACTGATTTTTAAGTCAAAGAACCCACACATATTTGGACTATAGCACATTCCTAACAGAAGTTACCTTGGAAGAGCTCCTTAGCAGGTCTCTTTCAGTCATGCAGGGGGTTGGGTGGTTTGCCTTGCTCAGGCCCAGCTCAGGAATACAGGGAAGGAAGTTTGGCATGACTCAACGTGGCAGGTTCTAAGCACCTGGGAAGTCTGTGGGAGACTCTTGGGAAACTACCCTGGTTGTGTGCTGGTGCTTTGGCAGATCTGCCTTTTGTAAAAGGTAGATTGTAACCCACTGCAAACACGGACCAAGCCCAGACACCCAGCACCAAAACTCAATCAGCCGAATTGCTCCAGGGTAAATTACCACAGCTGCTGCTTCTCTGCTTTAAACAAATCTCAAACTCCTAAAAATATGAATAAAAAACAGAAAAGAACTCTTACCATAGACAGTTTTTATGGAGAGAGATAAGAACAGATCCCAGATCCTGAGGTACATAAAGGTAAAGCAAGTCCAGAGGAAGCCACAAAGCAGGATATGAGCTGTTCCCCATTTCACAAGGCTTTCCTGGAAGATTGCATAAAGAATCTCAAAAGAAAGTTAGATGAAAAATGGGGAAATGAAATGAGATCATGGCAATAAAGAATGGGGAAAAGCATATAATGCTCTACAAAAGAAATATGAAAAAGACACCAATTCATTGAAAAACAAAATTGGTGAAATGGAAAATGTCAGCAATGAACAAAAAATTTAATTGGCCAATTATAAAAGGAGCTAAAAAAGTTAACTGAAGAAAATAATACATTAAAAATTAGAATTGAACAAATGGAAGTGAATGACTCAATAAGACTTCAAGAATCAGTCAAACAAAAACAAAAAAGGAAAAAAAATAAATGAAAATATGAAATATCTCCTAGGAAAAACAACTGACCTGGAAAATAGATCTAGGAGCGACAATCTAAGGATTATTGGACTTCCTGAAAGCCATGATTGAAAAAAAGAACCTAGACTCTATCTTCCAAGAAACCATGAAAGAAAACTGACCTGAAGTTTTAGATTTAGAAGGCAAAATCACCATCGAAAGAATTCACTGATTACTTCTTGAAAAAGACCCCAAAATTAAATCCCCAAGGAATATCATGGCTAAATTTCAGGACTATTGCACCAAGGAAAAGATATTGCTAGTAGTTAGAAAGAAACAATTCAAATATCAAGAATCTGTAATTAGAATCACACAAGATCTGTTAGCCTCCACATTGAAGGATCAAAGGGCCTGGAACCAGATATTCTGAAAGGCAAAGGAACTGGGACTGCAGCCAACAATAACCTATCCTGCTAGAATGAGCATTATCCTCCAGGAAAGAAGATGGACATTTAATGATATAGGTAAATTTCAGCTATTTCTAAGGAAAAGACCAGATCTGAACAAAATATTTGACTTCCAAACACAGAACTCAAAAGAATCATAAAAAGGCAAAAAGGAAAAAAAAAAACTCTTGAGAACTATATTTCTACTATGGGCATACTTAAATAATGGGGGTATAATTTGATTTTAATTTGATAATATGAAAAATAAACTAGAGGTGGAATTGTCTATCGTACTGGAAAAAGAGGGAAAAGGAGGTAAAAATAAGGTAAAATCTCATGAAGAGATAAAGAAAGCCTAATAAAATTGAGGGAAAGAAGGGAAGGGGATGAGCATTGTGTGAACCTTACTCTCATCAGATTGGGCTCAAAAAAAGTATATAAGACATATTTGTCATCACAGAGAAACTTGTCCCTCCTTTTAGGGAAGTGGGAGGGAAAGGAGGAAAAGAAAGGGATAGAGTAATAGAAGGGAAAATAGAAGAATTAAGGAAAAGGTGAAAAAAGTGGGAGGGGCTCTAAAGGGGGAAGGACTGTTTGAGGGAGGTGGTCATCAAAAGCAAAATATTGGGAGGGGGAAGGGAGATAGGGGAAAGGAAAGAGAAAAACATAACTTGGGTAAATAAGATGGCAGGAAATACAAAATTAGTTATTTTAACTGTGAATGGCAATAGAATAAATATTCACCTAAAGCAAAAGCAGATAACCGACTAGATTAAAAAACAGAATCCCACAATATGTTGTTTACAAGAAACACATCTAAAGCATAGAGATACATACAGAATGAAGGTAAAGAGCTGGAGGAGAATTTATTAAGTTTCAGGTGCACAAAAACAAAAACAAAAACAAACAAAAAAAGGGAGGTAGCAATCTTGATCAGAGATCAAGTAAAAGCAAAGATTGATCTAATTAAAAGAGATAATGAAGGAAACTGTATTTTACTAAAGGGTACCATAGATAATGAAGCAATTTCAAAAGTAAACATACATGCACCAAATGGTATAGCATTCAAATTCCTAGAGGTGAAGTTGAAAGATGCAAGAAGAATAGATAGCAAAACTACTCTAGTATGGGATCTCAGTCTTGCTCTCTCTGAATTAGATAAATCAAACCACAAAAAAATAAGAAAGAAGTTAGGGAGGTAAACAAAATGTTAGAAAAGTTAGGTATGATAGATCTTTGGAGAAAATTGAATGGAGACAGAAGAGAGTTTACTTTTTTCTCTGCAGTTCATGGAACTTTTACAAAAATTGACCATGTGTTGGGGCATAAAAATCTCAAAATCAAATGCAGAAAGGCAGAAATAGTAAATGCATCTTTTTCAGATCATGATGCAATAAAAATAACATGCAATATAAGGCCAGGAGAAAATAGACCAAAAGTTAATTGGAAATTAAATAATCTAATCCTGAAGAATGGATGGGTGAAAGAGGAAATCATAGACACAATCCATTATTTCATCCAGGAGAATGAAAATAATGAGACAACATACCAAAATTTGTGGGATGCAGCCAAGGAAGTTATAAGGGGTAATTTTATACCTCTAGATACTTGCTTGCATAAAATAGAGAAAGAGAAAATGAATGAATTGGGCTTACTATTAAAAAAGCAAGAAAAAGAACATATTAAAGACCCTCAACTAAATACCAAATTGGAAATTCTGAAAATAAAAGGGGAGATTAATAAAATTGAAAATAAGAAAACTATTGAATTAATAAATACAACTAAGTTGTTCTTATGAAAAACCAATAAAATTGATAAGCCTTTAGTTAATTTGATTAGAAAAAGGAAAGAGGAAAATCAAATGGTTATTCTCAAAAATGATAAAGGAGAACTTTCCACCAATAAAGAGGAAATTAGAGAAATAATTATGAGTTACTTTGCCCAACTTTATGCCAAGAAATTTGATAATCTAAATGAAATGGAGGAATATCTACAAAAATATAGATTGCCCAGGTTAACAGAAGAGGAAATAAATTATTTAAATAGCCCCATTTTAGAAAAAGAAATAGAACAAACTATTAATCAATTCCCTAAGAAATAATCTCCAGGGCCAGATTGATTTACATATGAATTCTACCAAACATTCAAAGAACAATTAATTCCAATAATATATGAACTATTTGAAAAACAAGGGAAAGAAGGTGTACTACAAAATTCCTTTTATGATACAGATATGATGCTAATAGCTAACCCAGGTAGTGTTAAAACAGAGAAAGAAAACTATAGACCAGTTTCCCTAATGAATATTGATGCAAAAAACTTAAATAAGATATTAGCAATAAGATTACAGAAAGACATCCCAGGATAATACACTATGACCAAGTAAGATTTATACCAGGAATGCAAGGCCAGTTCAATATTAGGAAAACTATCAGCATAATCAATTATATTAATAACCAATCTAACAAAAAAACATATGATTATCTCAATGGATACAGAAAAAGCATTTGACAAAATCCAACACCCATTCTATTAAATACACTAAAGAGTAAAGGAATAAGTGGGCTTTTCCTTAAAATGATCAGTAGCATCTATTTAAAACCATCAGCAAGCATCATATGTAATGGGGACAAACTAGACCCATTCCCAATAAGATCAGGAGTAAAAAAAGTTTGCTCACTGTCACCGTTACTATTTAATATTGTGTTAGAAATGTTAGCTTTGGCAGTAAGAGAAGAAAAAGAGATTAAAGGAATTAGAGTAGGTCATGAGGAAACCAAGTTATCACTCTTTGCAAATGATATGATGGTCTACTTAGACAACCCTAGAGAATCAACTAAAAAATTGCTAGAAACAATTCACAACTTTAGCAGAGTTGCAGTATACAAAATAAATCCACATAAATCAGCAGCATTTTTATATATTAACAACAAAGTTCAGCAGCAAGATATATAAAAAGAAATTCCATTCAAAATGAATGTCAATACTATAAAATGTTTGGGAATCTGTAAGCCAAGGAACAGTCAGGAACTATATTAACTAAACTACAAAACACTTTTCCCACAAATAAAGTCAGATCTAATCAGTTAGAAAAACATCAAGCATTCATGGGTTGGCTGAGCAAATGTAATAAAAATGACAGTACTACCCAAACTAATTTACTTATTTAGTGCCATACCAATCAAACTCCCAAGAAATTATTTTACAGATCTAGAAAAAATATCAGCAAAGTTCATTTGGAAGAATAAAAGGTCAAGAATTTCAAGGGAATTAATAAAAAAATAAAAGGCTAATGAGGGTGGCCTTGCTGTGCCTGACCTAAAATTATATTGTAAAGCAACAGTCATCAAAACCATTTCATACTGGCTAAGAAATAAAACAGTTGATCAGTGGAATAGGATAGGATCACAGGACAAACTAGGTAATAACTATGGCAGTCTAATGTTTGATAAACCCAAAGACCCCAGCTTTTAGGATAAATACTCACTATTTTACAAAAACTGCTGGGAAAATTGGAAACTGTTGTGGAAGAAATTAGGGATTGACCCACAGCTAACACCACATACTAACATAAGATCTAAATGGGTCCATGATTTAGATATAATGAGTGATATTATAAGCAAATTAGAGCAACATAGGATAGTTTATCTCTCAGACCTGTGGCGAAGGAATAAATTTATGTTCAAAGAAGAACTGAAACTCTTAATTGAACACCAGATAAATAATTTTGATTATATTAAATTAAAACATTTTTGTACAAACTAAACTAATGCAGACAAGATTAGGAGGGAAGCAATAAATTGGGGAATCATCTTTATATTTAAGGGAGCTGATAAAGGCCTCATTTCTAAAATATATAGAGAATTGTTTGATAATTATAAGAATTCAAGCCACTCTCCAATCGATAAATGGTCAAAGGATATGAACAATTTTCAGATGATGAAATTAAAACTATTTCTAGTCATATGAAAAGGTGCTCCAAATCAGTATTGATCAGAGAAATGAAAATTAAGACAACTCTGAGATATCCCTATACACCTCTTAGATTGGCTAAGTTGACAGGAAAAGATAATGACAAATGTTGGAGGAGATGTGGGAAAACTGGAACACTGATGCATTGTTGGTGGAACTGTGAGCAGATCCAACCATTCTGGAGAGCAATTTGAAGTTATACTCAAAAAGTCATCAAACTGTGCATACATTTGGACCCTGCAGTATTTCTATTGGGCCTATATCCCAAAGAAATCTTAAAGTTGGGAAAGGGTCCCACATGTTCAAAAATGTTTATGACAGCCCTTTTTGTAGTGGCAAGAAACTGGAAACTTAGTGAATGCCTATCAATCATCTGGAGAGTGGCTGAATAAATTATGGCATATGAATGTTATAGAATATTATTGTTGTATTAGAGAAGCCTGGAGAGACTTGCATGAACTGATGCTGAGTGAAATGAGCACAACCAGGACATCTTTGTACATGGCAACAATAATTCTATATGATGATCAATTCTGAAGGACATGGTTCTCTTCAACAATGAGATGTTTCAAACTTATTCCAGTTGTTTAGTGATGAAGAAAGCCATACACACCCAGGGAGAGGCCTGTGGGATCTCAGTCTGGACCACAACATATCATTTTCACACTCTCTATTGATGTTTGCTTACATTATGTTTTCCTTCTCAGGTTATCTTTTTACAAGGTCAATGTTGAAAAATTACCTATGTATATGTTTTGCAAATTAAAAAGCTTTAATAAAAAAATAAAATAAATGGGGGAAGGCTGGACAAAATATTGTCTGTAGTTTTTTTTCTTCTATTAGATATTTTATGTCATAAACATTTAGCCTTGAAGAGAGCTTAGATGCATATAAATAAAGATGATGAAACCCAGTGAAGGGAAGCATCTTGCCTGATATAGTATAGTTATTTGATTTCAGAATAGAGTCTTATATGACATATGGGATTGGAGGGAATATCTTCTACTACTTAAAGTAATCTGTGATTTCATTGATTGTGGATACAGATGTCAATGAACCCATGCTTTCCAATTATGTAGGATACTTGTCCATATCCTTTTGTAAATGCTTCATTATATGATTTTCTAAGAAAATATTTTTTCTGGGAAAGCCTGACATAACTTATATGTTTGTGTATATGTATATAAATAAACACATATATGTATTATTTGAATGCCTCTCTCTATATATACATATATATATACTTATATCCATAAGTGTTTATTTATAGACAACTTTACTTTTATATATGCATGTACACATATAGATATATTAACATATATGTGTACATATGTATGTAGCTGTATATGTGTATATACATGCCATGTATATGCATATGTATATATGGTTGTCTACCTGAATCACCTCTCTCCTGTGGCTCCAAGAAAATGTTGCATGTACAGAGGGCAGTGCCAGATAAACCATTTCACCACCTAGACTTAACCAGTTTGAGGTTAACCAAGGGTTCTTAAAGCTTTCTCTCAATTAGAAAGAAATTTACTGCAAGCATAAGAAGACTTCCCTCAGTAGAATGAGTAGATGAGAACAATTTGTTCAAATGACCTTGAAGAAGGTAAGAGCTTTGTGATGCACTTAGGGATTAGTTAAATGTCAAAAAAAAAGTCATTCCCTTTATCCTAATCCATCACCAGACATCTGGACTTTGATTTTGCCACTGGATTTTGCTCTCTCTGGAATGGACAATGAAGCCAATGACTTCACACAACTTTTATTTTAATCTAATTTAAGCAGAAATAAAATGATATCACCCATCTTATTTTACCATTTTTATCTACCACAAAATCCTGTGTAGTAGGTAAGAATACACTGAGAGCTATAGTCACAACCCTGTGTACAGGAAATTAAGACCACAGAATCATCTTCTTGCTGGACATAGTGCTGAATTTCAGCAGCCTCTTGGAAGGGTGAGCATTATTTCTAGGGCTACCCTGCTGTTGAAACACATATTCCACCTTTCATTGATAATTGGTATGTGCATGTTCTTATTGACAACATCCAGCATACCTGAGAGATGAAAGTTCTTATTGCTAGAGAATTCAACAAGTTTTACATTCAAATACCAGACCTGAATTAAACAAGACTGCCAAATAAAGACCAGCCTATTAAATCAGAGCTAGATATATATTTTTCTGTAATTGTTGCAGTAGAGCGCTGTGAAGTTGATGTAGTTTTCACAATCAAAACTCATCTAATTAAGCAGCTTATATGCCAGTGCTTCCTTCCCCCCCCC
>JAJPUD010008162.1:20436-92941 GCA_023553655.1 Myrmecobius fasciatus | reverse complement strand
GATTCTTGAAGTCTTATTGAGTCATTTACTTCTATTTGTTCAATTTTAATTTTTAAAGTATTATTTCCTTCAGTTATCTTTTTTAGCTCCTTTTGTAGCTGGCCAATTGAGTTTCTTGATTCAATGCATTCTTTTTCCATTTTGCCAGATTTATTTTTCAGTGAATTGTTGTCTTTTTCCAATTCACCAATTTTGTTTTTCAGTGAATTGTTGTCTTTTTCCAATTCACCAATTTTGTTTTTCAGTGAATTGTTGTCTTTTTCCAATTCACCAATTTTGTTTTTTCAGTTCACCATTTTTATTTTCCAGTGAGTTGGTGATTTTTTCCAATTCACCAATTTTGTTTTTCAGTGAACTGTTTTCTTTTTCCAATTCACCAGTCCTATTTTCCAGTTTTTGATATTTCTGTTGCCCTGATCTCAATTTATTTCCCCATTCTTCTTCTAGCTCTCTTTTGAGATTCTTAATGCAATCATCCAGGTAAGCCTTCTGAAAGGGAGACCAACTTAAGTCTGCCTTTGTGGCTTCATCTGGGATTGTTTTCATAATGTCAGGATCTGGGGACTGTTCTATTTTTTCTACGTAAAAGCTTTCTATGGTGAGAGCTCTCTTCTGCTTCTTGCTCATGATTTAAAGTTGGGATATCGGTCAAAAGCAGAGAAAACTGCAACAATTTGTATTTGCCGAGTTGACTTCCGGGTGTGAGGCTGGTCGGGCTAGATTCGCACTAGGACCACGTTTTCAGCTTCTCTCCATCCACCCTTTACCAAAGGCAGATCTGTCAAAGCACCTGCCCTCAAGCAGAGCAAAGTGGCCCAGGTGTCTCCCAGGGGTTTCCTGGGTGCCTTAAATCTGGCCCTCTATCTCAGCCCTGACTTCCGCCCCAGCTGGAGTCTGATTGCAACCAGCGGCCGATTTCCCGAGGCTAACCTTCTCCGGAGTTCTTTCAAGGTAGATTTTTATAGAAGTGCGTTGTAGTCCAAATGTTTGGCGGAGCCTTCAGTCACAAACCAGTTCGAAGGCTCACTTTGTCTGGGTTGCATTCTTAATTCAATGGTCCCCTTCCTCTCCATTTCATTTAGGTAATCATTTAGAGGTATAATTTCCCCCCACAAAGTGCTCCAGCTGCATCCCATAAACCCTGGAATGCTGTTCCACCATTGCTACTCCTTGTGATGCAATCATTAATCATCTCCATGATTTGCTGCCCCCCAAGATTAAATTGTTCATTCTCTAATATATCTTTCCATATTCCTTCACCAATGCAATTTCCACTGAACTATGATCTGAAAAGAATGCATTCCATACTTCTGTCCCTCTGCACCTGACAGTGAGGTTTCCATGTCCCATCAATCTTTGTTGCAAGTGCCATGTTCCACAGAGAAAAAGCCTTCCATCCCCACTTAACCCTGTCCAGGGTTGTATTATAGCCAACCTTTATAAATTCTATTCACCTATCCAACTTTTCCTCTGCTCACTCTGTGGTTAAATTTACCTAGTTCTTTGAGAGAGGTTGAAGTCAACCACCAACACAGCCCTGCTATTCATTTCTTTCTGTAAATCACTTAACTTCTCTAATAATGTGGATACTGGATCACTTGGTCTATATATCCATAACACTGATATCACTTTATTTTCTATGTTATCTTCAAGAAAGATGGAGTTTTTTTTCCTATCTTCCCCAATTAGATCTATTTTTGCCTTTACCCTGTCTTTTATTCCCACTTTTCCCATTACAACTGAAGCATAATACATTTTTCTCCAGCCTTTTATCTCTCTGCCTTAAATGCACTTCTTGTAAACTTCTTGTAAACAACATACTGTAGAATTCTGTTTTTTATCCACTCTGCTATCCAATTCCACTTCATGGGAGAGTACATCCCATTCACATCACAGTCATAATTAACAACTGTGTACTTTCCTCCATCTCATTCTTACCCTTGATTATATTTCTTTTTCTCCCTTTACCCTATGTCTCCTCACAAATGCCTTGCTTTGATGATCTTCCCCAATTGAACCTTTCCTCCCCCACAAAATTTTTCTTTTTTCACGTTTCCTTACCCCCCACTTCTTTCCTATCACCTTCACTTCACTTTTCCCCCTGCCATCTCCACACAGGGCAAAATTAATCTCTATATGCAACAGAGTGCACATGTCACTTCCTCCTCAATCAAAATCTGACAGGATCAAAATTTAAATAATGCTCATCACCTTCCCTACTCTCCCTCTACTGCAATAGGTCCTTTGTGCCTCTTCATATGGTTGAGTTCATCCCATTTGTCCTTCTTTTATCTTCTTTCTCAGCAAAATCCTTCTTTCACGCCTTAATTTATTTTCCATACCATCATATCAAAATCAACCTATATCCATACTCTCTATCCATTTGCACCTTCAATTGCCCGGGTAAATATACAGTTCTCAAGAGTTTTAAAGCACCATCTTAACATGCAGAAATGTAAACAATTCAAATCAGCAACAGTATGTTTTTATTTTCTTTCCTGCTTACCTTTCTATATTTCCCTAGAGTTTTGCATTTGAAGATTAAATTCTTTGTTCAGTTCTGCTCTTTTCATCAGCAATGATTGAACCCCCCTCTATTTTGTTGAATATCTATCTCCTCCTCCCATAAAAAATCATGCTCAATTTTGGTAGGTAATTGATTTTGGGCTGCACTCCAAGTCCCTTTGCCCTCCAGAATATCATGTTCAGGCCTTTTGATCCTGCAATGCAAAAGCTACTAAATCCTTTGCAATACTCATTATGGCTCATTGATATTTGAACTACTTCCCTCTGATTTCTTGCAGTACCCTCTCCTTGATCCAGCAACTATGGAATCCAGCCACAATATTCCCTGAAGTTTTCATTTCAGGCTTTCTTTCAGTTTGTGATTAGTAGTTTCTTTTAATGACCACTTTATCTTCGGGTTCTAAGACATCAGTGTAGCCCTTGATAATTTCTTGAAAGTTGCTGTCCAGGCTTTTCTCTTGATCATGGCTTTCAGGGAGTCCAACAATTCTTAAATTATCTTTCCTGGATTCATCCTCCAAAGCACTTACCTTTCCATTGAGATATTCTACATTTTCTTCTATTTTCTCTTTCCCCTGATTTTGCTTAATTGATTCTTGAAGTCTCACTGAGTCAACAGCTTACACCCAACCAACTCTAATTTTTAAGGAATATTTTTCTTCAATTAGCTTTTGCATTTCCCCTCCATTCCTTCCTACTTTTCAAGGAATTGTTTTCCTCAGTCAATTCCCATCCCTTTCTTTCTAAACTGTTGACTCCCCTCTGCATATCCTTCACTTCTCTTCCTATTTCCCTTCTATCTTTCCAATTTAACTTTCAAAATCCTTTGTGAGCTCTTCTAAGAAGGTTCCCAGGCTTTAGAAACAAATTCACATACTCTTTTGAGGTACCTCATCCTCTGTGTTAGTGTTTTGATCCACAGTAGCTTTCTATGGTCAAAACTCCCTTCTGTCTCTTGCTCATTTCCTTGCTCACTCTTTAACACTTAAACTTTAGCTCTGCTCCTGTTTTACAGGGGGAACCTTTTTAAATTTTGTGCATTTAAAGACATGGGCAGAGTCACTGGCCTTGCTTGACCTCTGTGGGTCCAGATGCTGGTGGCCAGCTCCCTGCACTGAGGCAGCCTGCTGTGATCTGGTCTCTGGGGCTGACAACCTACCTTCTGCTCTGGGGTTGGAGGCTCCACCATCTGCCCACTGCGCCACTGCCCAAACAAGCCAAGACTGAGGGGGCCTTAGTTGCTGATCCCTGCTTCTGCCAAGAGCCTCCCATTAGTTTGCCCAGACCACAACTATACTGGGTATACTCCCCCTACCCACCTAAATGAGACAAACCATTCCCAAAGTCACTCCAGGCTACCCCAAACTAGAAAATTGTTTCATTACAACTTCCAATTGGAAACCAAAGAAAACATTGAAGCTTATTTCAATCTATGCAGTATCTATGTAGCAGTATGTTATTCCATAACTTCTCTGATTATTTTTATAATTTAATAACATATTTATAGTGTTTTGTGAAAATGTTGACATATTTCTTGTAAAATCATCCATTAAAACTTCAATCAGTGTTGAACTAGTTTCCATTCTTTAAAACAATGTTGTGAAGCTATTGACAATCTGTACTGATAAAAGGGGGAAAAAATACAACACAATTCTTGAGTCTTATCAGTATACTGTCTTTATATGGTCATTTTTTCAATAAGGGAACAAAAAATCTCTGACATCTAAACCATATGTAGATATTTTTATGTTAAATTCATATCTAATTGGGGAGGTTTAATAATCATCTCACATATGACACTTAAGAAATATTTATAATTTCAGTAAATCAGGTAAAAGTAGGAGGGGTAAGAACATGAAGAAAAATTCAATACCTAATAGTGGTTTAAAAGAAAATTAACAGCAATAACAGATTTTCTCCTTTCCCAACTCAATATGAAGGTAAAGGCTGATCACTCCTGTGCTGTCACTTCAAAAATAAAAGTAGAAATCTTGTCTTTTTCTTTCATAAAAATTACTCAGTAATAATGTTTATACTATATTACGTGGAATTTTGTCTTACAAATCTTTTCGTTATACCTCCTCTTGATTCTATGTGTAGCCAGGAGCAAAATATTCCTCCTGATTCTTAAGCTCACATGGAATCTGGATATTATAATAAATGGAAATTAACAATAATTGAAATTTTTAAATACCAATTTGGTATGAATTTTATTGAGATTTGAAAAAGAAAGTCTGGGTTAGAGCACTGGCTTATGATCATCATATTTCTATTTAATGGATTTATTTATCTCGAAATAATTGCATATTCAAACAGCCATCTCAGTTTCTACTCTAAGCCTCTTATAAAAAAACAACTGAACATATGTGCTGTATTAAAAATCCTGCTATCAATGAGCAGACCGTTAATGACTTGCATCCAATTTAAGCTTGCTGTTCCTAAAAACTGATTACTTCTACTTAAACAACAGAAACATTAGCAGGAATAATGGGAGATTTTTTTTCAAATTTCTCAAAACAAATAGGTTGGCTTACAAATACATGCTGGTTTATTCTTCTCACAGGTATGAAATAAGTAGCTTTATGATCCTATGTAAAAGTATAATAAAACCAACTTGGTTACATGGGATACAGTTAAAAATCATTGTAATGGTTAATAGTAAAGATAGTTAATATATTAACTAGCATTTATATTGTCTTCTAAGATTAGTGATAATAGCTATAACAGAAAATTTACATATGACCTACTCTATGCTTGGCACTGTGCTTGGCACTTTACAACTAATATTTCATTTGATCCTCACAACAAACCAGAGAGATAGGTGTTATTATTAGCACCTATCTAATAAATGAGAAAATTGTACTAAACAAAGATTAAGTGACTTGCCTGTGTTCCACAGGGATTAAATGTCTAAAGCCAGATTTGAATGCAAATCTTCCTGACTGCAGGCCTAGCATTCAATCCCCTGACACCATTGAAAAAATTTACATATATTATCTTACAATATTTGATTGAACTTTTTACAATAACATTGGAGATCAGATAATATACTCATTCCAGTTTAACAACTGGAAGAATCAAGACAGAGAGGTTAAATGATTTACCCAGAGTAACACAACTAGAAAGTATTTGATGAAGGATTTAAATCAAGTTGGGAGGTAATTATAATATCAAATTTATTCCCTATAAATTCAACACAGTATTTACATATTGTCACCATCTTCATACCTATCTTTAGTTAACATTCAATTAAAAAATATTTTCATTTCCTTGAAAATTCTATTGACACTGAACATAAAATTCATAATTTTGCTAGTTGAAGTGATCTACATTTTTAGACAATCATTTAAATACAAATGAATCTGACTTGCTCCTTCATATAGTCATTAAAAACAAAAAAAATTCTAACCTGTGTTTTACATGACAATTTCTAGATATATATGATTTTGTAATTAATATTAGCTGAAATGTCAATTAATTAATTGTATTTCTTTAATAGAGAAAACTGATAAATCTGGATTCCCCATTATTCATAAAATGATATCAATTGATGTAGACACATCAGGTTAACTGAATGCTCTGCTTTTTTTTCAAATCTACTATGCTACTATATTCACAAAAATAAAAACTAAAAAAAAATTTCTGAATTTAATAGAAAATTGGTAATAAAAATATTTAATTTTAGAGGAAATATTTTTTCTTAGAAGGTATGAACATTTAAATGCTATTGTGCACTGCTTTCTTGAAAGAAAAAATACATCTAAACATTTTCTTATAGAAAAATATAGAATCATAAATTCATAGATGTGAAGATGGATGGGACTTTCTTCAGCTGCAAACTTCTATTCACTTAGTTAAGGAATTACACATTAAACTATGAAGTTTTCTTTCCTTTTTTTTTTCTTTTTACAAGACAACATGCATGTCATGTTGAATATTTAATAATTATGATTGCTCAGAATTGTGATTCTCAAAGATAATTAGTTACAAATGGAAATGAAGTTTCCATAATTCACTTTACAAGATAAGGAAAGACTCACTTCAAGGAACACCAGAATTTTATGACTCTTTTTTGAGTTTAACTCTAATTGTGGTAAACAACTATGATCACTAGGTTCACTTTAGCTAGGTCAACATCTTCAAAACAGGTTATATTAAAAAAATTTCCAATTCTTGGTTCAACTTTAATGATAAGATAAAAATACCTTTTGAAAGATTGTAAAAAGTTTAGATTTTTGTTCAGTTTGTTCTTTGTTCTCAAAGAGGACCATGACATCAGGAAAGTGATGCCATGACTTGCAAGTGAATTGAATTTAAGTGAACCAGGGCTGTGCAAAATCAATATCTTCATTTTTTTCATCCAGAGCCATTTGAGTCCAGTAGCAAGATATCGATCAGAATGATTGAAGATGACCCCAATACATTATGAGACTTTGCTCTTTTTTAAGCTGAGGTCTTTCTCAGGACTTAGTTTAACTGAGGGAATGCCCATTCAATGATTGAGTATAGGTAAGAAATGAGGCAAAGAACAGCTTCCTTTCAATAGTAAAAAAACAAAAAAATAAATCTAGTAGGGGAAGACCTCCAGGAGAGAACAGATGGAAGAAAGAAGGGAGGAGGGGAAAGAAGGAAAGGAAGGAGGAAAAAAGTAAGTAAGGAAGAGAGGCTGGGAGGAAGGAAGGAAAAGAAGGTGGAAAGAAGGGAGGGAGGAAGGAAGAAAGAAAGGAAGGAAGAAAGGAAGGAAGGAATGCATTAGTGTAGTTCTTTTTCTATATCCTCTTCAACATGTCATTTTCTTTCATATTGAACAAACTAATAAACTCTTCTACCTTCCAGAATATTATATTCCAAGCACACTGATTCTTTAATGAAGAAGCTGCTAAATGATGTGTTATACTGCTGTTGCTCCAACATACTTGAATTATTTCTTTCTGGATGCTTGCAATATTTTCTCCTTGATTTGCAAGTTTCAAAGTTTAGATGTCATATTCCTGAATTTTTTAATTTTCACCTTGTGATCTCTTTCAGGAGGTAATCAGTGGATTCGTTCCATTTTTATTTTACCTTCTGGTTCTAGAATATTAAGGCAATTTTTTTCTTGATAATTTCTTGTAAAATGATATCTAGGCTCTTTATTAGGTCATTCCTTTCAGATAGTTTAATAATTTTAAAATTATCTCTCTTGGATCTGTTTTCCAGGTTCATTGTTTTTACAGTGAGATATTTCAAATTATTTTCTAATTTTTTTCATTCTTTTGGTTTTGCTCATATTTTGATTTTTCATAAAGTCATTAATTTCCATATTTTCAATTCTAATATTAAGGAATTATTTTCCTCACTGAGTTTTTATACTTTCTTTACCATTTGGCCAATTTAGCTTTTAAGACATTCTCATTAGCTTTTTGTATTTCCTTTTTCTGCCTCTCTTGCTTGATTTTCAAAATGCTTTTGAATTCTTCCATGGACTGAAATCAATTTGAATTTTTTCTTGGAGGCTTTGAATATATATTTGAGTTGTTATCTTCTTCTAAGGGTGTGTTTTGATATTCCTTGTCACCACAGTAACTTTCTATGATCAAAATCATTTTTTTTTCCTTTACTTTGCTCATTTTCACAGCCTATTATTTTAACTCTTTGTTAAATTAGAGCTCTTTCCAGGGTGGAGAGTACAATGTCCCAGGTTTCAGGGTTTTGTGCAGCTGTTATGAAAGATCACTCTATGGACCTGTAAGTTTCAGTTTTTCCAAGGTTGTATGATCCAAAAAGAAGTATGTTTGCTATACTCCTGGGCTTTGCTCTGGTCTGTGAGTGACTACAAGTATTCTTTTCTGCCCCAGAAATGTGAGGAGGTTCACAGATCTACTCTGGCTGTTGTCTAGTGTGCTAGTACCCCTCCTTGCTTAATGACTGGGATACAAAATTGTGCCCCAGGTCTGAATATGGGCAAATCAACAGAATCCTACCTCAGTGCAAGAAAAAAGACCCCTGTAATCTTATTTTACCAAGCTGTTCAATCACTTTACTCTTTGTGGGATAAGACTTCCAGAAGCTGCTGGTACTTCTTCTTGTTGTTCTTCTGCTAATTCATCTTCCTTTTCCTCTTTGTCTTCTTTTTTCCTCTTTCTCTTTGCCTTCCCTATCCTCTTCCTCTCCCTCTAAATCTCCCACTCCTCCTCTTCCTCCTTCTCCTCCTCCTCCTCCCCCTCTTCTTCATCTTCTTCTTTGGATATGAAGAGGCAGTTTTCAGATGAAGATATCAAAGCTATCTATAGGCATATGAAGAAGTGCTTAAATCATTTTTGATTAGGAGAACACTGTATATAGCAACAAGATTATATGATGATCAATTCTGAAGTATGTTGCTCTTTACAACAGCAAGATTATTTAGGCTAGTTCCAATAGTCTTGTGATGATGAGAATCAACTGCACCCAGAATGAGGACTGTGGGGACTCAGTATGAATCACAGCATAGTATTTCCACTTTTATGTTGTTTGCTTGCATTTTGTTTTCTTTCTCATTTTCTTCCTTTTTGATTTGATTTTTCTTCTGTAGCATGATAATTGTGGAAATATGTATAGAAGAATTGCATATGTTTAACATATATTGGATTGCTTGCAATATAAAAGAAGGAGTAGGTGGGGAGGAAAAAAATAGAAACACAAGGTTTTGCAAGGGCAAATGTTGAAAATTATCTATTTATATGTTTTGAAAATTTAAAAAAAAACTTTAATAATTTTTTTAAAAGAATAAGTGTACTGCCAGAAAGTTGAGATCCAAAAGACAACCTTGACACAATAATGCAGGAAATAATCCAAGAAAAATGTCCTGGAGTGATAGAACAGGGGGGTAAGATAGAAATAGAAAAAATCCACCACCACCTCAAAGAGATTCTTTTTGGAAAAAAATATAGGAATAAGATTACCAAATTTTGAAACCTTCAGGTAAGAGAAAATTTTGGAAGAAAAATAGAAAAAAAATTCAAATATGTTAAAGCTACAATTAGAATTGTGCAAGACTTATTGGCAGCTACAATAATAATAATAAAAAAAAAAAACAGAGGTCCTGAAATCATAGCTACAGACAATCAAAAGAGGTAGGCCTGCAATCAAAAATATCACATCCAGCAAAATTATCTATAATTTTGAATGAGAAAAAATGGACATTCAATGAACTTGCAGATTTTCAGAACTTTATATCAACTAAATTCAAACTTAACAAAAATTTAACATATAAGAGTCAACATGAAATATCAATTTTAAGGAATTTAACAGAAGGAAACTGTTTAAACACTGAGAAATTATTTGTTATGTATATACATGCATATATATATATACTATATGCTTAATATTCACATTAAAAAAACATAACATATCCAATGATCTTGTGATGAAGAGAGACATCTACACCTAGAGAGAGGACTGTGGGAACTGAATGTGGTTTACAACATAAGCCTCATTCTTTTTGTTGTTGTTTACTTGCATTTTGTTTTCTTATTCATTTTCTTTCCTTTTTGATCTGATTTTTCTTGTGCATCAAGAGAATTGGATAAATATGTTTACACATATTGGACTTAACATATGTTTTACATGTATAACACATAGTGGATTGCTTACCATCTAAGGAGGGGCATGGGAGGAAAAAGGGGAACATCTGAAACACAAGGTTATGTAAGGGTCAATGTTGAAAAATTTTCCTCGCATATGTTTTGAAAATAAAAAAAAACATTTAAAAAAAAGAAAAAACCAACTTAAAAGAAACATTGGCAGAGTTAAAAAAATCATAATCATGTTATACAAATAAGATGTAAAGGAAGAATAGGCACAAAGGCATTAGAAAGGGGAGGAAGGCTTTTAATTCTGAAAACCTACTCACTTTGGGAATGAGTTCAACAGGCAACACTACATATATGCCATGAAAAATATAGCAACCTCCTAAATGTATAAAGAAATAAGGGGGAAGGGATAGGTGAATGGTGAAGCAAAAGATGAGGGAAAAAGATAAGGGAACAATCTTTGTGTGGGGGAAGGTTTTGTAATAAGAAGGCAAGTTATGGAGCATTATTTAATGACTCAGCAGGGATAGGAAAATATGTTTGTGTTATATGGGATGTGTGTAGGTGTGAGTCTGTGTATGTGTGTGTATAGATACATAAGTATACATAAATATATCTTTTCTTCACTGTACCTTTCTTGGGGGTAGGGAGGATGAAAAAAGGGGAAAGAATAAAGTAAATAAGGTGCACAACAGAGAACTAAAGAACAATTTACAAGGAAGTAAAGAAAAAATGGACATTCATGAATATGATTTCTTCTAATAATATACACACTTTCTTCATCAGATAATTTGTTATTTTTGAATCCTCCCTTATGTTTTCTGGTCACAAAACAATGTTCTCTTTTGTTTTGTTTTATTTTATTTTGTATTTTCTTTCTGTTTTCCTTTTTTTTCTTACTCTTTTTTCAAATAAAATTTAAAAAATTTATTTTTGTTTTTTTAAATGTAAATGGGAGAAATATCAAATAAAAAATAAATTAAAAAAGAAAAAGATAAAAGAAAATAAATGCTGAAACGGCATTCTTCCTTTTCATAAATCATCTTTTAAAAATCATCTTGTCCAATGTCCTCTTTTTTTTGATTGATAAGGAAACTAAATTCTTGTGTGCCTGAGAATATAATCCAGTTTAGGAGAATGAGAAATCTATACCTTCTCATCTGAAGATATTCTAAATATAAAAAGACTGACCACCAGATGTGCTACAGTCTACATTTGAAGATGAAAAAAAAGATATATAAGAGTACACAGATCTCACAGAGCACATGAGGAGACTGAAAACAGACAAGGCTTGGAAGAAGTTCCTAGCTAACCATGAGGCTCACCTGTCCATGGCTAAGTAAACATAAAAGCATCAGGAAGAGTATCTAAGAATGGAGATATGAAAACTGACCAAGGAATAGACTAAGAAATAATTCTCCCCTATCTTCTCCATATTTAATCTCCTTCTAGGAAACTGATACAATAAAACTTAATTCCTCCTCTACCAAAAAAAGAAAAAGAAAAGAAAAAAGAAAGAAAATTCAGCCTCAGACATTTATTAGCTGAATGACCTTAGGAATGCCATTTAATTTCTGTTTAGCTCTTTTTTCCTCAATGGAGATAATAATAGTATCTTATTCACAGGATTATTGTGAAGATCAAAAGGGATATTATTTGTAATACTTAGCAAAGTACATGGCATATGGTAGATTCTATATAAATATGTATTCTTCTCCCTTTTCTTTTTGACCATTCTTATGGACCAGATCCAAGATAGATGAAATAAATTTTTCCTACATCTCTTCTTCTAGTGCTTTCAATCATAACCTCCCTGGCAAAGATCTGAAGGCCTTTCTACCACAATCTTGTTTGAATAGGGCTCCAGTGTATTTCCTATGATAAAATTAAATTGCTTAAAGGCAGCAATTCATAACAAAAGAGGACTGTAATGGATATCTCAAAGGAGATATACATAGGGTATAAAAAGACTTTAGAGAACAACAATTAGATATAACAAATAGCACATATACATGGGAAGTAAAGAGTTGTGTCTCATTCGCTTTCATTCACTATGTTAACTGTCTGTTATTGCACAAATAAAAATCCAATCAAATGGTTTGAATTACCTCAGCATGCAATATCTCTTTTAATTGTGAAATGACACTGAATTGAAGCTGTACCATTTGCCAAGTCTTTGAACAACATAGAAACCTTTAGGTAAGTTGACAGCCTGAATTAGCCTGGGTGGACTTCCCTGCTCTAAATCTCATTTACTACTAATTATATTACCATTTCTCTCAGATATTGATATAGCAGAGGAAATTATGCTTGGACAAATGTTAAATTTTGAAATTTATTGTGTATATTTTTTATTGGAGAGGTTTTGAGGTATGAATGGATAGAAAGCCAGCTTCAGAGTCAGGAGAACACAGGTTCAATCCATGCTTCTAAGGAATACTGACTGTTTAACAGTCATGTCCAGGCAATCCATTTAACCTCTCAATGTAGTAGACAATTTTTTAAAATTGTAAGTATTTGAGACTAACTTTGATAGTGTTGCCTCATTCATAGTTTGCTATAGTAATGAAATTATTGTTTTCTTCCAAGTATTTTTTCTGCTCTTTTCTTATCCTGAACGATATTTCATTTTTGTGCATCACTTCTATTAATATCCATGGATTCTATCATATGGTATTCTAATCAGAGGACCCTAATAACTTAGATTTATAATGTCAAATAAATAAAAACATTCCCTTATAAAGCTTACTCTTTCCTAGGGCTTTAATACATACTGGACAATCTCCTGAATGTACATATATGAGGTCATAAAGAGAAAGTATCAGTTCACTCTCCCTTTCAGATTAGTGAATTGAGGGAAAGGAAGTCATTGACTTTGTTTCACCTGACTGCCAGCAAACAGAATTTATAGTAGCATCCTTATTAGATTTAGGGTGTGCCTGCTCATGATATAGTACCTGTCCATACTACTCAGATGTGTCCCAGTGACTGTCTTTCAACAACAACAACAACAAAAACATCTCCTTGCAATTAGGAGAAAACTAAAGAAGCAAAAAAAGAAAAAAAAGTTGCAAAATATAGAGAGTATCTTTTCAAAAAAATCTGTCTCCAAGCTTCTGCTTGAGCTCCTATTGAAAAAAAATCAATACAATTTTTTAAAAAATAGGGGTAATTTCTTTTCCATTTCAGAATCTCAGAATTTGCTAGTTATCTTTGGTGAATCATTATCTCCAGTGCCAAAGATTTTCACATGAAACATTTCTATAATATTATTACTCCTTAATCATAATAAAGTAATTTTCCAAGAAGATGAGGGTTTCCCTTTTGTACAGTGGACCATAGAGATGCTGGGATTGGAGATAAGGAGGAATTCTGTTGCATCTGTATTTTCTCCTCTTTTGTGTTTTCCTTTCACTACTATAACTTGGTTCATCTGTTCTTTCTGACTGCTACATTTTAGTCTCCTTTAAATAAAACACATAATAAAGCTCCTACTTGTAGTTATTCTTTAAGACTCTGCCTTTTGTCTATTATTATCTTCCTTTACACATTCTCTCTTGGTAACTTTATCAGTTTCCATAGATTTTACTATTATATGCATGAATATGTCTCCTAGACATATACCGTTATCCCTAGTTTATGATCTGAGCTTCATTACTTCATTACCAATTTCTTATTAGACTTTTCAAATAAATCTCTTGGAAATATCTTAAACTTAACATGTCTAAAACTAAATTCATTATTTTTTATCCTTCAGCATACCTTCTTTTCAAACATCACTATTTCTGAGAAAGTTAATACCTTCTTTCCCAGGTTCACGATCTCAACCTTATGTTGGTGTTCTGCCAGCTTCCTTACTTAACAGTTGTCAGATTTTTTCATCTCTGGTATCTGACCCCTTCATTCATTCCCACAGCTATGACCATATGTTAGGCCCCTATCTTTTCTCATTTAAATAATTAAAACACTTTCAAATTGGCTTTCCTGCCTCAGCTTATGCATTATTCCATTCTATCCTGTTGGTTGCTAGCAATTATTTTTTTTCTTTTTAAGTATGGATCTAATTTGCAATTCTCATATTCAACTCCCTCCAGTTGATTCCTATTGGAGCCAACAACAAATGACTTTTTTATTGCTCATTAATCAATTACATAAATTCTACCTTTCTGAGTTAAATTCTATTAACCAATAAAATTAGTGAATTTTGCTTAATTATATTGCAATTCTGATTTGGGAGTGGGGGAAGTGTTTGGACACTGAATTTTAAGGTGAAATTATTAGAATTAAGGCCCAAAATAGTAAAGAGTAGAGGTAATATGTCCTGAATTTTGATCCTGCATTTTTTATTGATTTATTTAGTATTCATGTACAAGTCTTAAAAGTGATGCATTCTGGTAATGGAGGTAGGGGGTGGAAATGCATCATTGCACTGAAAAGACATTAACTGTAATATGATAGCATCATCATAGATGCAATATGATAGCATAGACATAAATGTATTACTATTCATAAATAAACATGCTATGACTTCCTGGATTAATGGGGAGAAACCTTCAGTTTAGATTTTTTAAAATCTATTATTATTATTATTATCATTATTTTGTGGAAAGTCTCCTTAAGATGTTAATTTAAATGATGTTCAGTTTTAAGAAAGTAGTGGAAGTTTGATCAGCCTATTCTACAGCAGCTGAAACTTCTGAGGACTGGAGGTTTAGTGACTCTGCATTTAGATGATGATGAATTTCCTTCTCACTCCCAGTCATGAAATGCTTCAGTGCTGAAAGACTCAAGCACTTTTAAATGAGGTAGTAATTCCCTCCTTGGCTGTTGATCTAGAAGAACTAATAATTTAATGATGATTTTGTAAGGAGAGAGAGCTTCTGACTCTTTTTGTTTCAACTACATTTTTTATTAGTTCTTCTAGTTCAACAGCTAAGTAACTCCCAGTGATGGGGTAGGAAAATAGCTCTCTACCTTTCTTTTCCACTGTATTGATGTTTCTCAACTAGCTAGCTGGGCCTGGGCCTCTGGTTGACTTCTACTCTGTTTCATTTTCTGAGTAGGTGGCCAATAATCATTCTTAAGTTGGACATTATTACATTTAGAGGAAAACTTGGGAATATCAGAATTTGAGTTTTTGAATTTTATCACAGTTGGAAATAACTGATAGCAAGGGGAGCAGTTCCCATCACCTCCTCCATTTGTCTTAGAAAAGACAGTATCAAAATGTGGTCCAAACCATTTTAGCAGAATACATGGACCATGAATTATTTGAGCAGTGAAAAGGAGAGGTAAAGAGTAAAATGTGTAATTAGAAAACCTTCATATTTCATAAAAGTTTTGATGGAATTTAATTGTCAACCTCAAAAAATAGTACTTATAAAATACTGAATCCTATTTAGGTTGTTCTGTCAGTATACACTTTTGTGTCAACTTTTGTGTTCATTAATAATTTTTTCAGTATAGGGAAAATATAGCTATTCCATACCTAATTTATATTGTATTTGAGTACCTTCCTTCCCCCTCCTTCTTGTGTATATCTAAACTATATGGCAAATTTTAGATTTTTCTAAAGTAGGTATTCTTGCCTTTTTTGCAGCATGGTTAATATGGAAATATGTTGTGCATTATTTCACATATATAATTGATATTATGTTGTTTGTTTTCTCAATAGATGGGAGAGGAGTTGAAGGGAAGGACAGAAACCAGAACACTTTTTTAAAAAGCAAAAGTTAAAAGTCAAATAATAAATAAAAACATTTTTAAAGGATTAGAACTTAAGCAACTAGAGAATATGATAAAAAAAAAGGAACTGAATCACTCTTTCATTTGACCTTAGGATCTTCAGGATTGAATACTATCTAGTAAGGGAGTTGGGTCCAAAGTAAAGAGTCTCTGTGAGAGTGAGCAGGTGCAGTGCCTCAGTCTTCTTGTTTCAGCTCTACAAGTCATCATTGTAAGATAATGGGTAGCATAACATTGTGTAGATGGCTGGTATTGGGTTCTGGAAGATCTTGGCTTAAGTAAAACTTTTACTGCTTATTTGCTGTCAAGAAATACCTTCTAGATATTTTTAAATATATGAATCAAAAATTAATTACCCTCAGAATTGCAGGACTACATTAAATCTTTATGCATATGTGTATATATAAACAAAATATACTTGCATATGCATTTATACATATAGACATATTATACATAATCCAAATTTATATATACACATTTGTAAATGTTAAGAAATCATACAGTATAATAATTTGCAAAGCCTTTGTAAATTTAGAGCAGCAATTTACATGATTAAATCAGAATAGCTCATATGGATCAATCAATCTGTAAACTTTCATTGAGCAGTAATCAGTAAAACTTTATTAAACATTAACATAGGTGCTGGGCATTATGCTAAGTACTATGAATACAAAAACAGGCAAAAGACAATCTCTGGCCTCAAGGAGTTAGAAATCTAATGAATTTATATTGCTGGAAAATATTGTTGAGCAGAAAAGCCACAGATATCTGAATCCAACGATCTGAGTTCAAATCCTACAACTGATATGTATGAGTTTTTGCTCTTAGCAGATTCTTTATTTGTAAAATGAGGGAGTTACACCTCTATTATGCAACAGTTCCCTTGTCTCCGTTTCCTTTAATTGTTCTGCCTCAATTTCCCTTAATTATTCAGCTCCAATTTCTCTGCATTGCTCTGACTCAGTCTACCTAGTGGCAACCCCCTTTCCTGGCTATTAGGATTGAGATAATTAGGGCTAGTAGTCCTGGCCACAGCATCCCAGTCATAAAACTCCAGATGTTATCTCCAATGTTTGAGCATATCTTTCTGTTCTCAGACTCAGTATCTCCTAACTCTTTATCAGAATTTATGATTCTTCCTCCATATACCTAACCTGCCAGAACTGAATTAATGGCTCTTTCCTGGAACTTCTATCCCCCCAGGCTCTACCCCTCCATCTGCCTTTGTTTCCCTCAGCACCAGAGCCCTATGAGAGTCCTTGAAGCCCTAAACTCAACTGCTGCATAGGACAAAAGTCCTATCCAGACACTGGCTAATATGGCTGCCAGAACAAACTCTTCATTACTATCAATAAACTATTAATTTTCTCTAATCTCTATACTGTCTCAGTTTCTCCGAGCATTACACTAACAAGATTTCTTCAATCCCTTCTAACTCCCTCTCTATGGCTCTTTTTTGTTATATTATAAATATAGCTTTTAGGGAGGCAAAGCCATGATGGCAGGGTAAAGGCAGGAACTTGCCCAACCTCTCCACCAGCACAGGCCTGGACCAGGCCCAGCCTCAATTCTGGCTCTAATCCCAGCTCAACTTCTGAATTATCTGTAGTACTGGTGGCTTCCAGATCTTTCAGCCCAGAAACACCAAAGAGGACTTGGAAGTTCATCAAAAAAGTTCTGTGGAACCAGAGTGAAAGCCCAGGTGAACAATCCCAGCATAAGCTGCACCTGTACAGCCCCAGCACCTGAGCAGGGCTTCAGTGTCAGCAGAGCAGGACTCTGCTTACTGCAACAATGCGGTGGGGATACTCTTAACAATTGCAGGGAAGAAAAGAGGTTTGTTGTCAAGTTCCTAGAAGGACCTCTGAAAAGAGCTACACAAAACCATGAAGCTTGGGACAATGCACCCTCCAGCTTAGAAACAGAACCCTATTTAAATAAAAAGTTAAAAGCTAAGTAATAGTCTAGGAAAGTTATTATGGTGACAAGGAAGAACAAAACATAGACTCAGAAGATGATAATAAAGTCAAAGTTCCTACTCTAAAGACTGCAAGGAAAATAACAATTGGACTTGAGCCATGGAAGAGCTCAAAAGGGATTTTGAAAATCAAGAGAGTGAGATAGAGAAAAAATTAGGAAAGAATTTAGGGTGGTGCAAAAGGATATACAAAAAAAAAAAAAAAACTAATGAGAAGAAGAATGACTTAAAAAGGAAAACTGGCCAATTGGGAAAGGAGGTACAAAAGCTCACTAAGGAAAATACTTGAAAAGTAGAATTGATCAAATGGAAGTTAAGAAATTCAGATAAAATAAAGCAAAACCAAAAAATGAAATGAAAAAAAAAGGAAATAAAAAAGGGAAACAATTCATTTGAAAAACAACTGACCTGGAAAATATATCCAAGAGAGATAATTTAAAAATTATTTTTTACCTGAAAGTCATGATGAAAAAAAAGAGCCTGGACATCATCTTTCAAGAAATTATCAAGGAAAACTGTCCTGATATTCCAGAACCAGAGGGAAAAATAGAAATTGAAAGAATCCACCAATCACCTACTGAAAGAGATCCCAAAGAAAAAAACTCCTAGAAATATTATAACCCAATTCCAAAATTCCCAGGTCAAGAAGAAAATATTACAGACATCCAGGAAAAAAATTAAGTATAGTGGAGCCACAGACAGAATAACTCAAGATTTAGCAGCTTCTACATTAAAGAACTGGAGGGAATTAGAATATTATATTCCCAAGAGCAAAACCTAGGATTACAATCAAGAATAACCTACCCAGTAAAACTGAATATAATCTTCCAGAGGAAAAGGTTCTCATTCAGTGAAAAGGAGGATTTTCAAACATTCATGATAAAAAGACCAGAACTGAATGGAAAATTTGATTTTCAGATACAGGATTGTGGAGAAACCTAAGGAAATAATCAGGAAAGTGATATTATAAGGAACTTAATAAGGTTTATCTGTTTACATTCTTACATAGGAGGATGATCCTTCTAATTCATTAGAACTTTCTCATTATTGAGGCAGTTAGAAGCAGTATATGCAGATATGTGTGAGTTGAATATGAAGGGATACTATCTTTTTTAAAAATGATGAAATTAAGGAGTGAGCGAGGAATGTACTGGGAGAAAGAGAAAGAGAGTGAAATGGTATGAATTATCTGCCATAAAAAGAGACGAATTTTTTTTTTTCAGTGGAGAGGAAGAAGGGGAGGAGAAAGTGAATGAGTGAATCTTAAGCTCTCATGGCTCAAAGAGAAAATACTCAATAAGGATATAGAAATCTATCTTACCCTGTAGGAAAATAGCACGAGGATAGAATATGGGAAGGGAAGTAATAAAAGAGAGAGCATATTGGGGGAAGAAGTGGTCAGTACCAAAACATTTTGGAGTAGGGACAGGATGAAAGGAGAGGAAAAAAAGGTGAAATACAGTTAGCAATAGTAATTGTAAAAATAATTTAGAAGCAAGTCTTTCTTATAAGGCCTCATGCCCCAGTTGATAAATGATCAAAGGCTATCATTTGTGCCCAAAGAGCTATAAATTCATACTTATCCTTTGACCTAACAATACCGCTACTAGGCAGCAATCCCAAAAGAGATTTTTTTAAAGAAAAGGAAAATGACCTACATGTGCAAAAAATATTCACAGAAGCTCTCTTTTCAGGGCAAAAAAAATGGAAATTTAGGGGATGCCCATCAGTTGGGGAATGACTTAATAAACTGTGGTATGTGTTTGTGATGGAATATTATTGTTCTATGGGAAATGATAAACAGGATGCTCTAAAAACAAAAATCCTGGAAAGTCCTCCATGAACAAAAGCAAAGTGAAATATGCTCTATACAAAGTAATAGCTACGTTGCTATGAATGACTCTCAAAAGTACCATCATCCATGCCTACTCTAGAAGTCTTATGATGAAAAATCCTATCAATACCCAAAGAAGGAATTGAGTGTGTTAGAATACAGATTGAAACACTCCCTCTTTCACTTTTTTTAAACTTAATTTTTCTTAAGGGTTTTTATTTTCATTAGGGTAGGAAATTATGTTTTCTTTCACAACTTCAGTTTTATAAAAATTTTATATAACTTCATATATAGTTTCTTATCTGTGAGAGAAAATAAGGGAAAGAACTTAGAACTCAAAAGTTTTGAAAAAAAATATTAAAAATACATCCTTTAAATGATACTTCTTATTAAAGTTAAAAAAGAACAGAGAAATAGATGAAATGAAGAACATAGTCAATGGAGAAGTCATTCATAAGTTATACATTCAGAACTTCATTATTAATGTTATTATTGCTCTTTTAAAATCAGTTAGTCAAGAGGACTCTATAAGATTGGAATAAAATCTTTCTCTCCTCTATGTAAGATGGAGATGTCAAAGCTGTGGTCTGAAGCCCTGAAAGCAGCCTTTCAGCTAGAATAAAAAGCAATTAAAATTGTTTTCAAAATAAATATAAATAAGAAGATACATAGCATATAAATGTTATTTTGTAATTTTCTGAGTCAGTATGTGAATTGTTCTAATCTATTTCTCTTTGAGTTAGACACCACTGATGTAAGGCACAAGAAAAATCATTTTGATGATCGATTTACAATTTGGTTTCTCTCTTCTATTTCTATGAAAACCCCATTTTGGGTTATAGCTTCTAATCATCTTTATTAGACCAAGATATAGCTATCACCTCATAATAGGGAATGAATTTTTTCCTGAGAATGCCTTTGCCTTCATTCTGGACAAGATCACAGTTTCAGTAGGATTGCTTTTTTATTAATCCCTGCTGTGACAGCTGAACATAGATAGTTTCTCGTTGCGCCACAGAAGGTACTTTTATTGGGGTCAAAAAATAAACAAGCAGCGTGGTAAAGGGGAAGGGAGAAAGGGAGAAAGAGAGAGGAAGAGAAGGGGGAATAATCCTACAATTTTCTTTTCTTAAGAAGAAAAAAAGTGAAAGAATTAATTTGCAGGGTTTTTTGTGAAACATTTGTATTTTGATTTTTGAAATACTTATCTTAAAATATGGTCTACACTTCAGGAACAAGAATTTTAAAAAAATGTTTTATCTGTTTCTGAAATGTTGACCATTTAGTATCACTATTTCAAAAAATCAAAATACAAAAGTAAGTTTACAAATACATTATACATAATAATTATAACATTTTTCTATTTATTTCTAGAATTTAAAAATAGCCTATGGATATATTAGGTTAGACATATTTATCAGTATTTCCTGCCTTACATCTAAAATGTAGACAAACAAATAATAAAAACAAAAAGACTTCAAGATGGAAAAAAAAAAAAAAACTTTAGAGAGTCAGAGCCAAGATAGCAGAATTAAGGCAGGTACTCACCTGAGCACTCACCAAACTCATCAAACTATTTAATAATGATTCTAAACAAATTCTAGAGTGGTACAACATAAAAAGATAAAATGAAAAAATTATCCAGTCCAAGACAACTTAGATGACTGGCCAGAAAGGTAAGAGGTAGCAGGGTGAAAAATGATCATAGTCTGTTGCAGGCTGCAGTAGCACAGCCCTATCTCCAGAAAACCAGCAGCTGGCCTCAGGGTGACTGAATGAATGGCAGCATTGTTTTCCAGATCTCTCAGCTCACAAATGATAAGGAGATTGAAAAATGAGACAGAAGGTTTACTTGGGTTCCTTTCCTACAACCAGAGGCAGGACTCTGTTGCACTGCCTATACTTAGATCTGAGTTACATTTCTGGGTCTTGGTCCCAGGGAGAGGAGGAGAACTAGCCCAGCAGAATTTTTAGCTGCATGGGAGTAGGGAGCCTGACGACAGTGACAAGGTTGGAAAGATCACTCACAAAGCAGGGCACAGTAAGGATAGTAATAAACACACTCCTCCCTAGATTATACAATCTCAGAAAAGCCAAAAACTCTCAAGTCCCCAGAATTACTACTTTTTTTTTTTCTTTTGCTGAGGCGATTGGGGGTAAGTGACTCGCCCAGAGTCACACAGCTAGGACATGTTAAGTGTCTGAGACCAGATTTAAACTCAGGTCTTCCTGGTTTCAGGGCTGGTGCTCTATCCACTGCGCCACCTAGCTGTCACCTAGCTGCCCCTGCCCAGAATTACTTCTAAAAACAATTGCACAAAATAAACCTGAAACTTGGGACAATGCCTGTTCCACTTGAGTAGCAGAACTCTTTGGCATAAAAGTCAAGAAATAGGCTTGAAAATGGGCAAAAATAGAATAAAAATTTGATCATAGTAAGCTACTATGGTGACAAGGAATTGTTTTCAAAAGAAAACAATGAAGTCAAAATATAAATTGGTCTTGGGCATGAAAGTGCTCAAAAAGAATTTTTAAAATTAAGTAAAGAGGTAGAGGGAAAATTAAGAAGGGAAGAAATTTTAGAGGTCATCTGTTCTAATATTGTATTCAATTCAAGAATTTTTCTTAGATAGTTCCTGATTTATTAATGACTTGCTCATGGTAACTACTTTATGTGAGTTAATGTGAAAAGCAGAATTCAAGCTCAAATTTCTATAGTATACAAATCACCCTCTTTTCAGAACTCCTCTTCTTCTTAGTATATTGCCCTCTATTGTACCTCCTTTCCAAGAAATATCTATTGTCATTATATTGCCTTCTTTTATTCAAAATTTTCCCACTCTACTGAGGCCTATTTTTCAATGATGGTGGCATTCTGAAGTGTTGGAGTGTTTTTAACAACCACTGGAAATTTGTGAAAATTGTGCAAAAATTAATAAAAGCTCTTTCTTTTATTTAGGATTATATTTTTTCTGTCCTAATTCCTTAAGGGCAAATATTTTTTTTCTCTTTTAAATTTCCATCATCCCTGCATGATGCTTAGTACATTATCCTATAACTACTTAATAAATACTTCCTGACTTTTTGATTGAAAGGCAGATTTAAAAAAAATAAACTAGTTGCATATCATTTGATCTATATATTAGTATAAAATACAGAGCAATCTTTAGCTTTCATACTATATCTTGAAGCACAAAGTGATTGAATTCTTTTATAATGAAGAGAAATTGATACCACCTCCTCCCCTACCACCACCATGAAATAACTAGTTTAGTTGTTGGTATAGACACAACTTAAGCCTTTTGATTTATGTTGCTCATAAAAATGTCATCCAAGTTTATTTTTTACAAATGAATGCCCACATCTTAACTTACTGAATAAAAAAGGAAAAAAAAATAACTTGAACATGAGTTATCTATATCACTGAAAAGAAAAACATTATTTTTCTTTAGTGATCTACCTAATCAACTAGAAGAATTATATAAAGATCTGAACTTGGAAAAACTTTCAAAAAGTAGTAACTACTGAGTTTAAATGTGCATATTTTCTGCTTATTTCCCTGAATTTTCCCTTTTTATCTCACAAAAACTCAAGGCCATCAAAGTAACAAGCTTCTGTGAACTATCATGAAATTCCAAAAATGAAATACTTTGCAGTTTGAGAGAAAGCTGAGATGTGGGTCTCTTCACAATAAGAATTATGTTTGCCATCAGAAAGTCAGTGCTAAGCAGATAAAAGCAGCCACAATGGAAATGTAAATACAGCTGAAATCATTCTTTGGGGAGCTGTGAAATTTGAAAATTATAAACACAGTAATCTGGGGAAATGCCATATACTTCAGGATTTTTGTTTAACAATGTCTTTGATTAAAAAGCTCATTGCAATGGAGAGAAAATCACGCTTTACACTAGAAGTTCAGCATCCCAATCAGCAGCAGGAAATTTCTCATCATGTTAACACAAAAAAATGCACATACTTTAAAAGTGGCTCCAGATTATCAACCCATATTCAGAAAGTAACAAGGCTAAGTGATCATTTGCTTTTTACATTTTTTTCTTTTCTTTTCTAGATCATGATTTAGAGATTAAAAAAAAAAACTTTGATGACAATTCAATTTTCTCACTTTGCTAATGAGGAAATTGAGATATAAGGAAGTTGAGACTTGCCTAAACTCATATTGATCATAGTTGCTTAAACTTTTTCCACTCATATCTCCTTTTCACACAAGAATGTTTTATGTGACCCTGGGTATATAAGAATATACCATATTTATATAAATCAAATATTTACTGACAATAAATCATAATTTGATGACCCCCCCACATTCAGTTACAAAACCCAAATGGGATTGTGAACCACAGTTTAAGAAGTTGGGACCTCCACTGCCAGTGTCAGTGAGAGTTTGAAGTAAATTCCTCTGACCTTAGATCCAGTATAGAAAACCACTTTTATTTAAGAAAGTAAAGGAGTAAGCAATAAAATGGCAGATTAATCATTTTCTCTGATCCCATGACTTCTCAAACATCTCTAAAACATAATTTATACCAAAAAATTAGTTGTTTCCATGATCTTAATCCCAGAATTCAAAAGAAGCTAAAAAACCAACAAATGCAAACACAAAACAAAACAAAACAGCAGCAACAACAACAACAACAAAAAGTAAAAGCTAAGAACTGTTGCTTGCTCATGGAATCCCTGAGTTCACTAAACTCTCAACACTACTATTTGAACTCCCACAGTAACAACAATGAGACCAAGGCTGTGTTAGGTAAGTCAAGGACATGACACAGACTATAGCCCATCTCTCTTTCCTGTGTTATAGAGACTGGCTTTAGACTGTGGAATTTTGTACAACCCTTGACTGTCATCTTGGCTTTCAAAAACAAAATAGTCTTTTCAGGGCTGCATCCTGGACAAAACAGAACTACAAAGTTTTGAATTATTGGTACTGTTTTTTTTAAAGGCTCAGAACTGCTGCTTTTAGATCAGAGGATTAAAGAACAGAGGGAATGGGCCAAGTAAGCAAAATATGATTTATGTAGGGAGTTGTGTAATACTTAACTAGACATGAGGGAAAGAGCACAAAATCTAGTTGAAAATGGGATGAATAATAATAATAATATATGTATATATATATATATATCTTGCAGTATTGTTGTGAGAATAAAATGAAATAATACTTGTAAAAAGCCTTTAGAAGAGTTCTTGACAAATAGTAGGTGATATATAAATGCTAATATAAATAGCTCCCTCTCCATAAAAAATAATCTCTTTGAATAGTGTTATCAGAGGTACAGCTGTTGATGATTCGGTGACAGAATAGAGCTACTCAGCTATTTAGCATTTTCTGTGTCAAATATATCAAAATCAGGCTAATATATGACTTTCACACATAAACATACACACACACACACACACACATCCACCACAGGATCATAAGCATGGACATATAAGAAAATAAAAATAATAACAATAATAATTGCTAGAATTTATATGGCAGCTAGGTTGCATAGTGGTTAGAGTGCTAGGCCTGAAGTCAAGGAAACATCTTCTTGAGTTCAAATCTGACCTCAGACAACTATTAGTTATATATCTCTTTATCCTGTTTTAAGCTAGAGAAGGAAATGGCATTTAACTTTGCCAGAAAAACACTAAATGTAGTTATAAAGTGAAATATGATTGAAAAAATGGCTGAACAATAACAAAAGAATTTATATGGAGCAATAACATTTGCAAATTTCTTTAAATGTTATCACATATAATCCTCACAACAACTCTATGGAATAGGAGCTGTTTGTATCCCCATTTTTATAGATGAAGAAATTGAGGGTGAAAAATTAATTGATTTAAATTGGCTTATATCTCCAGTTGTCTGAAATTTGAATTTTGATGTTCTTAATTTTAAGCTCAACACTATCCAACAAGCCACCCAGCCACCTCTATATACAATTATAGGGAGAAAGCAAATTATAAATCTGAACTACAGAGTAGTCAAATTTGATTTTCTCATATACATATAACAGCATATATATATACATGTATATATGTATACATATATGTACAAATAATGTATTCCTAGACAGAAAAGTTGCTTGTTGAAATTATATATATATACATATATGTATATATATATATATATATATATATATATATATATATATCTTTTGTTCTTGTGTCTTTAAGGCCTCTTACCACTATAGAACTCCCCTTACGCTTGAATGAAAGAGTTATGAAATCTGCTTGCTATATTTGCAGATAACACAAATCTGAGAAAAATAAATAACTTATGTGCTAGTCAGCTTGAAAAAAGGTTTTGATAATATAGAATGATAAATTAAATCTAAGACAAAATTAAAAGTAATGTAAAATTCCACACAGTTTCAAAAAAGTCATATATAAAAGTATAGAATTTAAAAGATTAAGTGGAAGGAAGATGGATGATGAGGGAAGGAACTTGCTAGCACTTTTAATGAGTGGCAAATAAAATATGAATTAATAGTGTTACATGGCAACTAAAAAGAATAATGATATTAGTTTTACCGCAGGATACCTTGAGACTTAGCTCACAGAAACTGTGAAGTAAGAATTTAGCTGTATTCTGCCCTGTTTCAATCATATTTAGAGAACTTATTCAGGACTGGGAAACATATTTTTGAAAGCATATAAATAACCCGGAGCACAATTATAAGATCATTGATATAAGATATAAGATATAAGACATAAGATAAGATGGCAAAGATATCTTTGCCAGGATAATGAGAGGATTGAAGACAAAAACATATAGATGAGAGACAGACAGAGACAGAGACAGAGAGACAGAGACAGAGAGAGACACAGAGAGAAACAGAGGTGGAGTGTCTGTTTTCTTCATTTTATTCTTTACCTTCTCCCTACAGTTCCTTCTTCTTTCCTTTCCCCACTCATCACAGGTGTGCAGAAGTAAAAAAGAAATTAAAAAAAAAAAACAATCCATTTTGAGAGCATCTGTTTTGGTAATAATTTCTATAATCACGTAAAAAATTCTGACATTGGTTGGGTTGGAAAATGTCATATATTTTTATGTGTCTTTTATATGTTGAATCAATCATCTCTTTGGCAAGAAATAGATAGCATACTTCATCATTAGCCTTCAGGAATCAATCCTAGTTGGTAATTGAATTGATCAGAGTAAAGACTTTCTATGTTATTTTTCTTTATAATGTGTTATTGCATAAATTGTTCTCACTTCTCTGCATCAATTCAGAAAATTTTTAGGTTTCCTTGAAAATGTCCATTTTATCATTTCTTACTTCACAGTAATATTTTATTCTGTTCATATACCATATTTTGTTTAGCCAGTCCCCAAATAGATGGGGGACTACAAAAAAACTCTTACTTTTTTTACCCACATGTGGTTTCTTTCCCTCTCCCCTGGATCTCTTTGGTATTTAGGCTTAAAAGTAGTATAAATGGGTCAAAAAGTTTGCAAAGTTTAGTGTCTTTGAAGGAATAATACCAATTCATACCTCCACCAAACCACAATATACAAGTATGCCTGTTTTCATAAAGGCCCTGCAACATTTATCATTTTTCTTTGTTTGCTATTTTTGCCAAGCTGATGGATATCAAGTGGAACCTCAGCAAAGTTTGCATTTGCATTTCTTTAATTATTAGTGATTTAGAGCATTTTTAAACATTTGTTGACAGGTTGGACTTCTTCCAAATGGAAGAACAAATAGACCAGTTTCTCTGAAATGTCAAGTGCACAGGGAGCAATATTAAAAAAAAATAAAGAAAAAAAAGTCTTTGAATATATTCATGGGGCCAAAAAAGTGAAAGACTTTTAATAGTAAACAGAGAGCTACTTTCTATATTTTATCTTAGAGATCAAAGGAATTTCTGAAAGTTTTTTTTTAGCTTTTTGACATTGTTAGCTTGTTCTTTAGATATATCAATTGTTAAATGAGTGAAAATTTACAAAATACACTATAACTAGTTGGCCCTATAAGTAGAACCTCTCCAATCAACTTTCTCATTAACCCCACTCCTGTAAAGTACACACACAGAAATAGACACATGCACACACAACACAACACACACACACCCCACATATTTTTCCAGTCTTTACACTCCATAAACCAATTGCACACAATGATCCAGTGACACTGGCCACCTTTCCCTTCCTCAGACAAAACACCCCATCTCCCAAACATCAGGCATTTTCTTTGGCTGTTTCATGCCCTTTAATGTTTCATTCCTAAGGTGTATTTCTTGGTTTTCTTGGATTCATTCAAATCCCAGCTAAAACCTGACCATCATCAAGAAACTCACAATCCCTGTGTTCCCTATATTGATCCTTTCAAATTTAGCTTTGAGGTAGTTTGTTGGCCTATAATTGTTTAAACGTTGTCTGCCCTATACAGAACTTCTTAAGAGCAGAGACTCTTTTGCCTTTCTTTGTACCTCCACTATAATTATACTGCTTAGCACATAGTTGGCACTTCATAAATGTGTATTTACTGATTACTTAAGGGAAATTACTCTACTCTCAATTAACAGTTTTGATTTAAAAAAAAAACAAATCTGGACTCAATGAAATCATACAGTCAGGAGTGTGTTAAATTAATTGTTAGGTTGGCCATAAAAAAAAAAAAATGTCTTTAGAGCTACTGAGGATCCCAGCCCTCACCACTCTAAGAGACTATAGATTCAATTTCAATTGTCTCTCCTGTGTAGTAACTTGACTAAATTGTCTCTGAAGAGTCAGAGAAGTAGTAGAAAATTTTGTTAGAATTTAACACGTGTGGCGTAATACACATTTCAGAAGAAAAGAGTTAAATTGAAGAAAATATATATTATAACTGGTGTTTGTTTAGGGGAGAAACTTGGAAAAAGAAAAATAAATACTTTGAATAAATGGTGGCTAAGCTCTTGGCTCCTCAGTGCTTATTTGAACTTTGAAAGGCTTGATTATCAGTCGTAAATATATTGATCAAAAGCATTAGGTGTTCTGGTGACCTACTGATAGGGACTGGAGCTTTTTAATGAATCTGGAAAAAAAAGGTTTTCTTTATTTTCTTAAGTCTTTCTAAATAAATACAGTAACTTGCTAGAATCAATTACTACATGGAATTTTATCAGCTATTAGAAAGATCTACTGTCTTCTAAATTAAAAAAAAATCAAGGTGCAGGAATTACATTGTGCATTATTCACAAAGAATGGGTTTTTTTATCAAACAATCCTTAATTAGAATGTGATATATGACAATAAAATAAGAAAGACCCAATCGCATGTTATATTTATTTTAATGATTTTGTTACTGTGCTATCATCTGGTTCTTTGTTCTCATAACCCAACAGAAATCAATATTTTTGAAGTCAATCATATTCTTTATGTTTTCATAGCAGAATAGAAATTCATATTGTAAATAATGTTGTAAAATCACTTTTCAGAATGCCTGTTATGCCATTTTTATAAGTTTATGTTTCCTGACCCATGACTTAACTAAAATAAGGAATTCCATTTGAAGATACTATTTTTTTTTGGTTGAGGCAATTGGGGTTAAATGACTTGTCCAGGATCACACAGCTAGGATGTGTTGTGTCTAAGGCCAGATTTGAACTCAGGTCGTCCTGATTTCTATTCACTGAGCCACCTAGCTTCCCCTAGATAATGAAATTCACCAAATCTTATAAGTACCTTGTGATACTGACAGATTAAATAACTTGCCCAGGGTCATAAAAAACCATGAGTGAAAAAGATAGATCTAATCCCAGGACTTTCTAGTTTCTGCTCTCAAATCTACTATTCCACTATTCCAGGCTATTTGAATATGATGTATATCTTGTTTAAATCATATTCCCTTTATGAAAAAATAATATAGAATTCATTTTTCACTATAGTACTGAAAGCCTGCATTAGAACCTGTATCTTTCTCTGTGAATATAGAATTGTAAATTATTCTCATTTTACCAATATCTACAGGTGTACTGGAATACTATTGTTAAATTTTCAATGTAAAGAATTATATTTCAAAAACTGGCAAATGTTACAAATCAGGGTTTGTAGAATGAATGAAGAAAATGAGGTAGAATATATTAAGAAGTCAAATAGTGTTATATTTGTGGGAGTTTCCTCACTCCATAATAGGTACACTCTTCCTCTTCCTCTAACTCCCTCCTCTCACTTTTTCTCAGTGTCTTTTTCTATTTATCTATTTTTTCTATCTAATCACAATATCATAGATTAAGACTTTAAAAGCACTTTGAAGTGAACTTAACCAATACCCTCATTTTTATATGATCTAAATGAATTCCATCTGTCTATCTACCTATTTACATATCAGAATACCTACCATATTTATTAATTATGTATAAAACAGTCTATACATCAATTTTAAGTTAAATTTATTAGTTAAAATATATGAAATGTTAATATGATAATAGGAAGACAGAATATGAGTTTAAAATATCAAATTATACATTCATTTCCCCTCAAAATATTTGGATTAAATTGTATATAATTTTTATAAAACACAATTGAACTTAATTCAAAATTGAATTCAATCCCATTTTAAGGGGTTACGATGCATACAACTTTGTATTAGGAGATGGACAATACGTAGGTAGAAGCAAGTACAAATGAAAGTTTGATTGATATTGTGAAAGGATTGAATGTAACAGCAACATTTATCCATTTAGCATCATACATATCTTTGCTACCTGAAATTGCCAAAGGGTATGAGTTAGGATCCCAGATCTGATTTTTGCTCAATATTATTCACTGTAATGGTGGGAGCTGACCAGAAATTTGCACCTTCTGGGAACCTAAAGTAACATAAAGTGACTAGAAAACCTTATCCTTTGTACTCAAATGGATCAAATTTTGTACTATAAACTCAAATATCTAAATTCCCTTGGGAAGTTATCAGGTAAACAATATTGGAACTGCTCTCCTTAACCACCTAGTCATAATATTGATCAATATAAATAGTTAAGAACATCATTTTTAATAGTTGTTGCTATAGTGAATATTTAGAATCTCCAAACTACATGGATTTGAGCACTTTCAATACATAGAGATCTAGCAGAAGAAATTAAAATCAAGTAGGAAAATTAGGAAGTATGAATTCATCCCCATTATCTTATCTATTATTGGAACTGCCCAGAAGATACTTTCAGTGAGCCTATAGATGAGCTGAAATCCTAAAATTCATTTACTTACAAAAAGTAGTCATTTTGTCCACTTCACAATAGTTTAAAAACATTAAATATAAAAATAGAAATAACAAGATATCAATTTTCCCTGGGTTTGTCTCCAGCTTAAGCTCTTCAGAAAAGTAAAAAGATTGAGATAATAGTGATAATATTGATTAGGATGAACAAGACAATGATGAGAAGAAAGAAACTGTAGAAAGTATAGAACATAACACCAGCCACAAGAAAAAAAAAATAAAACCTATAAATATCTCTCATGACACAACTTGTTGCCTAGTATTATATATCCAAATTTCCTCTCATCGATAAACCAAAGAAGGCAAAACTGTACTACAAATATAAAACAAACAAAAATTCCTTGAGAATTTTAATGGAAAAAAAACATGCTAGAACCATACCATTAGCATCAACTAAGAAATTATTCACAATTGCTGAGAAATAACATTGATACATAAAAAACAGAATGTTTAACAGATAGCATCATATGACATATGAATACTATTCATGATATGCTGCACATAAAAGTTTTCAAAATATTTTTATATATTTGGTTATATAATATATATAATAAAATATATAAAATATTTTATATGTTTTTAAAAAATTTGACAAAGGGAAAAAATTGTGGAAATAATTCGAGGGACACATTATCCCTACAGTAGTATATACTACTGAATTTATCTTTAGTATAGTTTCAGTGAGTCTACTATTAACAAAATACTCAGACCCAACAGACCTTCAAGTCCACAAAGGCACCTGAAATTAAACAAAGCATGATCATTGATTACACAAGCATTTATTGGCTGAGAAAAGCTTGCATAAGCAGAACAGAAAGGTAGAAGGATCTCATCACTTCAGGGGGGGGAGGGGTGTAGAAGGAGGCTTTCAAGCAGAGTAGGGATTAAGAAAGAAATCAGAAGCTAAGCAAATTTCCAAACAAGTTCCTGCTCAAGGTTTCCCTTGAGTTGATGGAGGATGGTTTATGTGCTATCTGGCAATTACAGGCATCTCCAATTTGACTACACTTGCTCCCCTCCATGTTTTCTTTTCCTCTTTTTCATTTCTGTTAATCTACATACCTAATCCAATCCTATTAATCTACCCTTTTATGCTCCTCCTATTCTATTCCTTCCTTCTCTTATTTCTTTATAAAATATTCTATAAATATATGTGCATATCAATATGCATGTATATCTGTATGCATTGTTCCCTCTTTAACCCATTCCAAATATAAGTAGGATTCCAAAATTACCAGAATTTCCCCATATAATTCCTCTCTAAAATTCTTCTTCTCACACACAAGTCATTTCTAAAACATAATTACTCTTTTTACCTTTTCCTACAGTCTTTTGCTTTTTGGAACCCCATCATATTCAGGTATATTCCAATCTTTTTTAAACATATTTATCTAACAAGTTATAATCATTAGTATAGAAGTCCACACTACAGAGATGATGTTTTCATCTTGTCTATATATATTCTGTATAGTCTTAGGTATGATACAGTCAGGCAAAATTAAAATATATAAAAGTTTGTACCTTATCCTGTGACATAAACATAATTAGCATATTTTTCCTAACGAGGTCTAGCACTATATTCTTTATACCACAGTACAGATCATTATAATTAATTAATATTAAATAAAACATAATTAATTATATTTAAGTGTACCTACTTATAATTTCTCATTGAAAATATTGTAATCAATGAATAAAAAACACATCCTAAGAGCTATGTGAAAAGTATTATTCTAAGCTTCTTATACACATAGAAAACTAACAGTTCCTCTTCTCAAGAAGATTGCATTCTAATTAGAAGAGTTGTAAATATAATTATAAGAGGTTTCATCTGCAAGTCAGATGGAAAGGTAATCCAGTAATTCAGAGGATGAAATAGCGAAGTGGATGGTAACATACTTGTTTAAGGTATTTTCCACTAACAAAACTATTTCATATTCTGTTTTTAATGATTTAACTATACCAAAGACTATAAAAGTGGAAATTATAAATAGAAACATAATAAACTACATCTTTAGAAACACAGAATTATAATTAATAGAGCTCTAATTATGCTTTAGTCCATATTCTAATAAATCACTACTCTACTATATAAAACAATTGGTGATTTAGTCTCTGTAGACCTCAGCAAGGGGGAATCTGCCAAGTCTAAAGTCAATCCATTCTAATTTGGGATAATTTGAGTATTAGGAAATTTGTGGTTTTTAATTTGTTTGTTTGTTTCCCTACATGCTACTCCACCTCCATTTCCTTCTCTTCTTGGCAAATATATAACTTTGTTTTAATTTTTTTTCTAATTAAAACTTGTGTTAATTTAAACATTAGCCTAACCAGATGAGTAGATAGTATGTAGATCTAAGCTGAAAATTTCTTTGTTTATGTTCAATTGTGTCTGACCTGGCAAAAATATTGGAGTGGTTTGCCATTCTCTGCTCCAGTGAATTTGTTAAACAGATTAAATAACTTGTTCAGATTCACAGAACAAGTTAATGTTTGAGTCTGGATTTGAGCTCAGGTTTTTTCAGACTCCAAGACCAGTGCTTTATTTATTGAGCCATTTACCTATCCCACCCCCCACCTCCTAAAAAAAATCTGAAAATGACTAACTGTAATACAACTACAAGATTAGAAGTGCTTAATGAAAGACGCAAATGGTCAGGTGGACATCAACACTTATTTTTAACTCTTTCTACTGTTTCTAAAGTGGCATTTCTATTTTGCATCTTAGAGTCACATCTTCCTGAATTCTAAGAGATACTATAGCCCCACTCCTATTAACATCAAATATGCAAGTCAAAAGAATACACACTGAGCCAACCAAAAAGCTAACCAAAATCAAAATATGATTACAATAACAAAAATATTAACAGTAAATCAATATTTTGGTTTTTCCTAAGGAAAAAAATTTTAAAAAAAACCTGACAGTATATTAAGTAGATTTTTTCTTTGCTTCTGTTTTTTTTCTGAATTTAGTTTTCACATACTGATGAAATATGCTTTGAAACATTCTTTAGGGACTTTATTCTTATTTCAAAAAAAAAATATCCCTAGTTATCCTAGGCAGCTAAGTGGATAGATGAGGAAACTGAGGCAAATAGGATTAAATGACTTGATCAGGGTCACACAGGTAGTGACCAGATTTGAACTCAGACATGAATTTCATAATTTATATCTACTTCAGTTTCTTAAACTTTAAAATAAGTTTAATAATAGCACCTACCTAACAGTATTATGATAATCAAATGATAAAATATTTGTAAAATACCTGACAGATAGTAGATGATTAATAAGAGCTTATTCACTTCCCTTGGACAAGACATCTACAGGTAACTATTACATCTAACTTATAAGTATTCTAAACTCAACTCCCTACATACAATGGATAGTCAAGTCCCCTGAGCAAGGTTTGATAGTGCTCAAAGTTCTGAAAGTATTCTTGAGGGACATTGGAATAATTATCTAATTCTCTTGGTGCTCACTTTCATTCCGGTGTGCTCTGCTCAGTGTCAATCAGTGGCTAATTACCTCAGTATATTTAATCAAAAAATCAGGCTTTTACAAAGAGACATAAAGGGATATTTACCAAGAAGACATTGCAATAATAAACATTCACATTTCACAAAGGCAACACACTTTTTCAGATATAGTTTGATATAGTTTGCCAAAAGACTTTACCACATCAAGTTCACAAATGACTGATAAAATAATCAAAGAAAGCAGTATTTCAATTAGGAATAGGGTTATTATTCACTTCTGATTTAGATCCCACAAGCTGCTCCTCAGGTGTACATTGATGGACCTCTGTCAGTTGTCTTGAATTTTTTTTAACTAAATAGTATTTTTTCTCAATTACATGTAAATATCATTTTCAATATTCATTTTTTTAACATTTTGAGCTTCAAATTTTTCTCCCTGACTACATTTCCTACTCTCTCCCCAAGACAATAAGCAATCTTATAAAGGTGTTTTATATATATATATATATATATATATATATATAGGTTATAAAGGTTATATATATAATATGTTAAACATATTTCCATATTAATCATGTTTTGAAGAAGATTCAGAATAAAAGGGGAGAAAAAACCAAGAAAGAAAGAAAAAAAGTTTAAAAGTAAGCTTTCATCTGCATTCAAACTCTATAGTTCTTTCTGGGGATGTATTGAGCATTTTCTATCATGAGTCCCTCGGAATTTTCTTGATCATTGAATTGCTGAAAAGAGCTAAGTCAATCATAATTGATCATCACACAATATTGCTGTTAGTGTATACAATGTTTTCCTTTTTCAGCTAATTTCACTCAGCATCAGATAATAAAAAGTCTCTCTGGGTACTTTTATGAAATCTGTCATTGATCATTTCTTGTAGCATGATATTATTCCATTACATTTATATACCACAACTTGTTCAGCCATTCCCCAATTGGTGGGCATCCCCTCAATTTCCATTTTTTGCCATCATCAGAGGCCAGAGGGGAGTAAATGGTTTTGGCAACAAACAGCTTAACTGCCTCGATTCTTCTCCTGATACATGTGGTTAAACAGTTAATCAAGAAAGGGGTGACCAGTAGGGCTATCAGAAATAGGGCAAGGGGTTCTATCAGGGAGGTTATAAGGAAGGTCATCCAGAAAGACCAATTAAAAAGACTGATACCAGGACATTGATTGCCATCAGACTGTTTCTCACTCCTCCATGCGTCTTCTGACTGTGAATAGAGATTTCCTTACAACCCCTGAGTTATTGGCATAGAAACAGCAAGTTTCCCCGAGGGCCATACATAGCCCTCCCTGCTTAAGATACAGTAGGTCCAGGTCCCTTCCTCAGAGTACAAATAAACCTGAGGGAGCATGTACATAAGTAATCAAAGCTCGGGTGATTCTTCCAGAGCAAAATTATATTCAGTGATACAAGGGGTTTTCCACCAGGCAGAACAATTGGAAAACTAAGACAGAACAATTGAGGGAAACTGAGACATGGCACAACATTCCACACTCTCTCTCCTGAATATTCAAATCATTGAATCACCCTCCACCAGATACCTGGGAGGTTTTAGCACCATAATTTTGATGGACCCTAACAGGAGGAGATAAACCAAAATAATACTAGAAAAGGTGCAAGGATCTATGGTGAGGGCAAGTCTTTCCCTGATAAGCCCAGAGCTGTTAACAGCCTTCCATAGTCCTCCCTGTTGCAAGCTTGTCAGGTCCTCTGCAGTTCTGGAGCATCATCTCAGCCAGAGAATCCAGTTTGAGATGGACAATTCAATGTTAAGTCTGCAGTAGTTAGTGCACTCAGCCTCTGCTCACAGAGGGAACAGCAATGCCCAAAGCAGCTGTGCTAGCCCCTTTAGGAGGGATACTGCATGGCTGTCAGAGATTCCAAGGGGCTCAAAATTGCTCCACCTGTCCTTGCCCAGAAGAATAAACAGGCTAGGGAACACGGCTACAGAGAGGATCCAGATCAGAATATGCACACTTAGTCAGACCATCAAGGCAGGCAAATCACAAACTCAGAGGCCTAATAAACAAACTGCAATGTTCTTGGAGGATGCTAAAATACTAATTAAGGAACTGGGGTTACAGGATTGGAGAAGTATATCAGAGAGATTGCCAGTAATCAGGAAATGGTCCCAGAAACTGAATCATCTGGATTCAGTCATCTGGAGATATTTTTGCTAGGAGATCATTGAGAGTGTTCAATTTCTTGTTTTCTAGTATGAGATATTTCTTCTGTTGTTAATCTGGACAATTCATATTTTTGTAAACATTCATCCATTCTTCAAATTGTTGGGTTTATTGGCACACAGTTGGACAAAATAGTTCCTAATTATTGCTTTAATTTCACCTTCATTGCTGGTGAATTCACCCTTTCATTGTTAATACCAATAATTTGGTTTCTTTATTTTTTGTAATCAAATTGACCAATGTTTCTTATATTTTATTGTATTTTTGTCACAAAACCACATTTAAATTTCATTTATTAGCTCAAAAGTTTTGTTACTTTCAATTTTATTGATCTTTCCTTTGATTTTCACAATTGCTAATTTGGTATTTAATTTGAGATTTTTAATTTTTTTCTAGTTTTTTAAAATTTGTATTTCCAATTCATCAATCTGCTATTTATTTTTTAACATGAGCATTTAGAGATATAAAATTTCTTTTAAAGACCACTTTGGCTGCATCCCAAAAGTTTTGGTATGCTGTGTTATTATTGTTTTTGTCTTGATGAAGTTGATTATTTCTATGATTTGTTCTTTCATTCTTTAGAATTTAATTATTTAGTTTCCAATGAAACTTAATTGAAAATAATTCTTATTGCATCATGATCTTAAAAGAATGCAGTCAAAATTTCTGTCTGTACACATTTGATTGTAAAGTTATTATGCCTTAATATATGTTAATTTTTTTTGTATGTCCCATTTACCTTTGAGGAAAATGTTTATTCTTTTCTATCCTTATTTTTTCCCCAGAGATACACCATAGCCATTTTTTTCTAAAATTCTATTCATCCTTTTAATTTCTTTCCTGTTTACTTTATGGTCAAATTTGTCTACCTCTGAGAGAGAGAGGTTGAGATGCCCAACTAGTAAAGTTCTGCTGTTTATTTCTTCCTGAAACTCACTTAACTTCTCTACAAATGTGGATGTTATACCAATTAGTACATATATGTTTAGTGTTGACATTACTTCATAGTCAATGGTACCTTTTAGCAAGATGTAGTTTCCTTCTTTATCACTTTTAATTAAATCCATTTTTGCTTTTTGCTTTTTCTGAGATTGTTTGCTTCCCCCACTTTCTGAAACATTGTATATTGTCCTTCAAATATTTAATTAACTTACACCTTGTATATCTCTGATGTAGTTTTTGTAAACAACATACTGTAGAATTTTGTTTTTTAATCCAATCTGATATAAACTTTTCTTGTTCATCCCATTTCCACTCACAATTATGATTGCTACCTGTATATTTCTCTCCATCCTAGTTTTTCTTTTTTCTCTTCTTCCACCCTATCCATCCTCATCAGTGTTTTATCTCTGACTTTACCTCCCTCATTTTGTCCTTCCTTCTATTGGTTTCCCTTCACCTTTTCTTTTCACTCCTACTTCCCTAGAGTAAGATAAATTTCTCTATCCCCTGAATCTAGATATTTATTCCCTCCTTGAGTCAAATCCAATGAGAATAAGATTTAAACAATGTTCACACTCTCCTTTTTATTTCTCCTATAACATATCTTTTGCATCTCTTCATGTGATGTAATTTACTCTATTTTGCCTCATTGTTTTCTCTTTTCCCAGTATAGTCCTTTTTTAATCCCTTATTTTTATTATCACATCAAAATTAACTTATAGACATCCACTATCTTAGTATACTCCTTCTAACTGCCCTGATAGAGATACAATTCTCCAGAGCCAAAAGAGTTATAAATTCTCCAATTTCATAAAAATAATTCATTCTAAGGATGGAAACACTTTTATATTATTGAATACATGTGTTATTTTCATGCTTCTCTTGAGTCTTGTATTTAAAGATCAAATTTTCTGAACAGCTTTTTTTTTTATCAGAAAAGTTTGAAAATCTCCTATTTGATTGAATATCCATCTTTTCTCCTGAAAGATTATTCTCAGCTTTGTGGTGTACTTGATTCTTAGTTATAATCCAAACTTGTATGCCTTTCAGAATATCATATATTAAGTGTTCCAATATTTTAATGTAGAAAGCTACTAAATCCTGTGTACTCATAAAAGCTCTTTGATATTCCAATTGTTTCTTTCTGGATGCTTGTAATATCTTCTTCTTGCCTTGTAATTCTGGAATTTGATTCCTTGGAATTTTCATGTGTAGATCTCTTTCAGGAAGTGAAAGATGAATTTTTCCTTCTACTTCTAGAATTATGAAAGTTTTGTATGATAATTTCTTGAAAGATACTGTCCAGACTTAGTTTTGATCATGGCCTTCTGGTAGTGCAATAACTCTTAAATTATGTTTCATGGATCTATTTTTCAGGTCATTTGTTTTTCCAATAAAATATTTTACATTTCTACTATCTTTTTTCAGTTTTAAATTTTGTTTGATTCTTGATGTTTCATAGAATCATTATCTTCCATTTTGCCAATTCTATTTGTAGTAGTTTTCTTCAATTATTGTGTTTACTTTTTTAAGTTGTTAACTTTTTTTCATAATTCTTTTACATAACTCTTTTTCCCCATTTTTCCTTCTGCCTCTTTTACTTGAGTTCTAAAATCTTTTTTGGATTCTTTCAAAAGGACTTTTCGGGCTTGATACGAATTCGTATTTCCCTTTGAGGCTTCACATGTGGGAATTTTGACAATGTTTTCCTCTTCTGAGTTTGTGTTTTGATCTTAGTTGTCACCATATTAACTTTCTATTGTGAGGATTGTTTTTTTTTTCTTACTCATTTTTTAGCCTATTTTATGATTTTTAAAGTTAATCTCTACTTTTGAATCACAGACATCACTGTTCCAAGTTCCTTATTATGGGGGTTAGGGGCATGATCATTGACTTTCCATGCTGGTTCAGGGGATTATGCTTTTTCCATTGATCTGGCATGGCCCAGTCGAGTTGTGTCTATTGTTATAGATTTCTGAGACTTGCAGTTTTCCTTCTGCCCTGGGAATGGAGGTTTTACAGCTGGCCTGCTGAATAAGGAAAAGGGGGTCTTGTTTGCTAATCTTTGTTGTAGTTAAGAACCTCCCCCTGGCTTGCTGGGTCACTCTTTACTGGGCTGTGCTCCCTTTTTTCTCAAGTAAGACAGACTCCTGAAGTTCTTCTAAGTTATCTTAAATTAGAAAAGTGTCTCACTGTTTTTGAGGGGTTAGGGTTCTGTTGCTCCAGAAATTGTTTAGAGGTTGATTTAAAAATTTTCCCAAGGGAAACTGGGGAGATCTCAGCCAACTTTGTGGCTTCTTCCACCATTTTCTTTCCTGAACGTTTGGAGTTTACAAGGCTTCATCAGACTTCCAAAGGAACCAACACACACAAAGATACACACACATTTACATTCTCTCTCTCTCTCTCTCTCTCTCTCTCTCTCTCTCTCTCTCTCTCTCTCACACACACACACACACACACACACACACACACACACACACACACGTTTTATTTTGGATGGTTAGGAAAGTCAAATGTAACTTTTCTTAGCTTCACAGAAATCTCAATTCAAATAGGAAAGAAAAACTAACTCCCTGACATTCCCGCCATCCCCCTCCTTTGAATAATACTTATGTTTCAGAGACACATAGGGAATAGAAGTAATCAATATGGCCTGGAAATAGTGATAGTGTTAGGGTTGGGATTGTAAGTCCAGGAGAAGTTGAGCTACAGATAGGTTTCCTAGTTCATAGGCAATACTTTGCTTGCCTGCTATCCCTATCGGCATATTTACTGCATAGAACTTAGAAACATTGAAAAAAAAATTCCTATATTAAGCTTAACTAAAGAGATAAAATAATTTCTCCATATGCCTCATCAATATACATTTCTTTATTACATATGTCCACCAGCCTTATATATGATATATATTTTGATACACTGCCTCATTATTTTGATATTTTATTTTATACAGATGGAAAATCATCCAGGCTCCTGTATAAGCAAAAAGCTAAATTCAAGACATGCTATATGAGTTTGCTACATAGTGAATAAAAAGCATGAGAATAAAATTTGGCTGTATTGAGCCAATTTACAAGCCAAAAATAAAAACACTTTCTGTTTTCCTCCTAACATTAAACTGATTCATCTTTAATAATTCAACAATAATATTTTAGATATGTTTCAAAATTAAAGTAGCTGACCACAGTTTCAAAAAATAACAGTAAATTTTCTAGTTTGCCCTGAGAAAAGATATAGCAGGAATTTCCTTGAAAGCATGAAATTATTTTCTAGATTTATTTTTTATTAAAAGAAAAAATCACAAAGTATCAAATCATTATAATTAAATGTATTTTGATTTTTTTCCTCTAATCCATTTGGAAATTTAAAATCAATCTTGGTGATTGCTGGATTATGTGAAAATGAGCACAACTTTTTTATGTTAAATACTTTTCATTTTTAACTTTAGGGTATTTTATATCATTCTAACCGATGAGAAAAACAAAAAATAATATTATTATAACTTTGTAAAATTAAATTTGTACAACAGAAAAGTGTTGTGATTTGTTTCTTCATGATAAAGAAACTGCCTAACATTGTGGATAGAGTCCTGGTCCTGGAAGACAAAGTCCTCAATTAATTTTCAGCCTCAGAAACTAGGTTTGTAGGCAAATCACTTAACTTGTCTCAGGCTGTTTCTATATCTGTAAAATTAATCTAAGAATACCACCTAACTCATCAGGTTACTGTGAGGATCAAATTATGTTATATTATCTTTATCTACATAAAGTGATTTGTGAAACTTAAAAAGTTATATAATATTAGCTCTATGTTTACATTACTTGAAATAATTACCTCTGATACTATAGCAAATGACATATTACTTAATCTATCAGAACCTGTTTCTTCATATGCAAATAAACCTAAGAATATCCATCTCATTTATCTCAGAGAATTGTCATGAGACTTAAATAAGTCAATGTCAACAAAGCACTATCTAAATATTTATCATTGCTGTTGCAAGGGAAAAGAAATACCATTTGCCCTATATTTTAAATAAAGAAATAAGTGAAGGAAGTGTAAGATGACATTTTAAAATGATGCCTAACATTGACCATTTTATTCCAGCAAAAATTTCAAATTCCTTGGATAAATCAATGTCAGAATTATCCTTAGTAAGGTAGAATAAGAAAACAAATGATCAAAAAATTGTCAGTTTGCCAAGTGTCTGAAAGGTACCTCTGGAGACACAGCATTATTAGATTCAGTAATGAGAGTGAATTAAATCATTTTTTTTCTGGATTCATTTTAAAATATTCTGCTAAAATTATAGCTTTTGTAGATAATGCAGTTGAAAATTAAAGACTATAAATCAAGTAATTCAAAGCTCACTGTCTAGAAATCATTTTGTCAGATCAAAACCTTCAGCAGAGTTAACTTTCAAGTTAGTTTTACTTATTAATCAAAGTAAAAGTGTTGAAGTCATTTGAAACTGAAGTATTGATGCAAAATATCAACTTTTTAAGAGACACAGTATGTGGCTATTGTCTATTTGATAGAAAAGCTATATTTTAAATAGATGACTCTAAAACCTGGATTAATGTCTGAATCATCTTGTATTAGCATTTTGCAATGCTGTCTATATTTCCCTTTTTATTGTTTATTTTATATTTAAGAAAATGGGAAGATTTAGGCTCCTTAGAGAAGATTTGCTGAATTTATGTAGAAATGCTTGAGTTGAGTAAGCTAGTCGAAATGTAGAGTAATTGAGTGTTAATTTTTAATTTTAAATTGAAAACTCTTCTAGATATTGACTTTAACAAAGGCCTCCCATAGTAACAATAATATTTTCTTTTCTTTGAATTGTCTTGTCATATCTGGTTTTGCATTTTTACCTTTTACTTTATGAGATGAAAATCCTCAAACTCAAGAATAAACATGTTAATATTTTCCTAATTTTCATTTTTTTAAAATAAACTTGGAAGGGTGTTTAAAGATATATGCACACATACATATACTACCTTCAGTTACAATAAACAAATACTTTGCAAAAAAAAAATGACTAGTTTTTCCCTAGCAAAATCATTCTACCTACAAATAAGGATTTCAATTCTTGTTTTTAATCGATCTAAAACATTGTTAGTATATGGCAAATCCCATCTCATGTACACTTTTTTTTTTTTTTTTTTTTTTTTTTTTTGTATGGGGCAGTTGGGATTAAGTGACTTGCCCAGGATCACACAAATAGGAAGTGTTAAGTGTCTGAGGCCAAATTTGAACTCAGGTCCTCCTGACTTCAGGGCTTGTGCTCTATCCATTGTGCCACTTAACTGCCCCCCTCATATGTACTTTCAATAATAAATCTCATACTAATGATTTAAAATTCTATACATAGCTTTCAAAGTTTTATACTGACAGCTCTCTAATTTTTAGGGAAATTCAATAAAATAAATTTCAAATAAAATTCCATAGCATGAAAATTTTTAATGCATTCACTTGAATGCTTTAAATGAATAAAGATTTTTTTAATCAAATACACCCATACAATTCTTATTTACTGTTTCCAATTATTCACCACAGACATTTAGAAGGCCTCTTTCATGTTTTCTGACATAAAAAGGGCAAAAGTCAAATACTCTGACCATCTGTTATTCTAAGGGCTCTCTACAAGACCAGTACATCTTTACTTTCTATCATACAATTCCTTTATACCATCCTTTGATCCTTTTCTCCTTAGTATCAATTGTTGGTTATGTTCTGCCTGCTCATACTCATTGTACACATTCTCCATTTTGCTGTGTCCAATATTTATCCACATTCTTAGGGGACAGTGATATTCTATATCATACTGCCATATAGCAACATTGGGAGAAAATATATTAAAAAGATGTGTAATGGATTTTATGGGGAACTTGGAATAATAAAAGTATTTTATCAATTCTCAAAATCAATTCAGATCATTATTCTCCTTTTCAATTGGTTTTATTGTTTTTGTTATTGTTATTGTTTGTTTGTTTGTTTGTTTGCAAGGCATTTCAGGTTAATTGATTTGCCCAAAATCACACAATTAGAAAATGTTAAGTGTCTGAGGCCAGATTTGAACTCAGGTCCTCCTGACTTCATGTCCAGTGCTCGGTCCACTGTGCCATTTGACTGCCCCTCCATTTCAATTTTGTGCCCAGCTTATTGTAACTTTCCCAGATATAAATACTTTGAATAAAATATAAGGGGATATTCATTGCTATGTGCATGTCAAAATTCAAGCATCAAACATACTTCATTTATTAGATTTTTTTTTAGTATGGGGACAGAGGCCACACTGAATCTTTAGGCATCTCTAAGATCTATTTGTAATCAAGACTGTCATATGCAAATGAGCATATGGATGGTCTAGCCATCTAGAGACCATTCTTGTGACCTAGATTGTACCTGCATTATAGCTCTTCCATCACAATGGAAAATACTTTTGACAATCATATATCTCCATTTTTATTCTTCATTTAATATTAATTATCAGAGGCTTGTTGAATGGAATCATTTTTGTTATGACCTTTTTCATAGAATTCTAAATGATCTTGATATATAAATGAAAGATGCCTTATAAATGAGCTGATGAAATGAAATTTTGTCCTGCTTAGTGCGATACTTTTTTCATATCTGAAAGTAAATAAGACCACATAATCTCTAAACAGATTGTGTGTGTGTATACATATGTATAATAAAGAATTAGTAGAGTAAAGGATATATTAAGGGAAAACTAGTACCTCTAGTATGAGGGCAGTCTAGCTCTTTTGAGGGTTGCTTTCCACCGAACTCTCACCTATGGCTCTAAAAAGCTATAGCAAAAACAGCAGCCACATTCTGGTAAACCATTTGGGCACAGAGATTATACCAGTTTGAGCGTAACCAAGGGATCTGAGACCCCTTGGTGAATTAAAAGGGTCTAATCCAAGCATACAAATATTTCCTCTGATAGAATGGATAGAAAAAAAATATTCCAATAGCCATGAATGCAGCTGAAGCAGGTGCTGTGAAACACTTAGAACTTGGCCAGAAATCAAAGATGTCAAGATCATCCAGTGCATTTTGAGCCATCACCTGTCATTTTGACTCTCCTGTCACTGGGCTATAATGACACTAGAAGGGAGAATGAAATCATGACTTCCTGCAACTCTGTTTCATTTAAATCCAATTTATGTATGACTCAAAAAAGATCACCTGTATTATTTTATAATTTTTACCTATTTCCAAGTCCTGTGGTGACAAGCAAGTAATAATGCAGTAGGTACAGATACACTGCTCACAGGTGGCCTAGGCAGTAGGATTTGGGACTCCTAGATGTCTGAATAGTCTTTTAGTTAAGTCTCTAGGGTTCTCTAAGTATACCATCATGTCATCTGCAAAGAGTGATAATTTGGTTCCTTCATTACCTACTCTAATTCCTTTTATCTCTTTTTCTTCTCTTATTGCCAAAGCTAACATTTCTAAGACAATATTAAATAGTAATGGTGACAATGGGCAGCCTTGTTTCACTCCTGATCTTATTGGGAATGGTTCTAGTTTGTCTCCATTACATGTGATGCTTGCTGATGGTTTTAAGTAGATGCTACTAATCATTTTAAGGAAAAGCCCATTTATTCCTATACTCTAGTGTTTTTAATAGAAATGGGTGTTGGATTATATCAAATGCTTTTTCTGCATCTATGGAGATAATCATATAGTTTTTGTTAGTTTGGTTATTAATATAATTGATTATGCTTATAGTTTTCCTAATATTGAACCAGCCCTGCATTCCTGGTATAAATCCTACATGGTCAAGATATATTATCTTGCAGATAACTTTCGGTAATCTTGTTGCTAAAATCGTATTTAAAATTTTTGCATGAATATTCATTAGGGAAATGGGTCTATTGTTTTCTCTCTGTTTTCACGCTACATGGTTTAGCTATCAGCACCATATCTGTATCATAGAAGGAATTTGGTAGTATATCTTCTATCCCTATTTTTTCAAATAGTTTGTATAGTATTGGAATTAATTGTTCTTTGAATATTTGGTAGAATTCACATATAAAACCATCTGGCCCTGGAGATTTTTTCTTAGGGAGTTGATTAATAGCTTCTTCTATTTATTTTTCTAAAATGGGGCTATTTAAATAATTTATTTTCTCTTCTGTTAACCTGGGCAATCTATATTTTTGTAGATATTCCTCCATTTCATTTAGATTATCAAATTTATTGGCATAAAGTTGAGCAAAGTAGCTCCTAATTATGACTTTAATTTCCTCTTCATTGGAGGAAAGTTCTCCCTTATCATTTTTGAGACTAACAATTTGATTGTTCTCTTTCTTTTTTCCGATCAAATTAACTAAAGGCTTATCTATTTTGTTGTTTTTTTCATAAAACCAACTCTTAGTTTTATTTATTAATTCAATAGTTTTCTTATTTTCAATTTTATTAATCTCCCCTTTAATTTTCAGAATTTCCAATTTGGTATTTAATTGAGGGTTTTTAATTTGCTCTTTTTCTAGTTTTTTTAATTGTAACCCTAATTCATTGATCTTCTCTTTCTCTATTTTATGCAAGTAAGCATCTAGAGATATAAAATTACCCCTTATAACCACTTTGGCTGTATCCCACAAATTTTGGTATGTTGTCGTATTATTGTCATTCTCCTGGATAAAATTATCGATTGTGTCTATGATTTGCTCTTTCACCCATTCATTCTTCAGGATTAGATTATTTAATTTCTGATTAACTCTTGTTCTATTTTCTCCTGGCCTTATATTACATGTGAGTTTTATTGCATCATGATCTGAAAAGGATACATTTACTATTTCTGCTTTTCTGCATTTGATTTTGAGGTTTTTATGCCCTAAGACATGATCAATTTTCGTATAAGTTCCACAAACCCCTGAGAAAAAAGTATACTCCCTTCTATCACTATTCAATTTCCTCCAGAGATCTGTCATACCTAACTTTTCTAACATTTTGTTTATCTCCCTAACTTCTTTCTTATTTATTTTGTGGTTTGATTTACCTAATTCTGAGAGAGCAAGGTTGAGATCCCCCACTAGTATAGTTTTACTGTCTATTTCTCCTTGCATCTCTGTTAGTTTCTCCTCTAGGAATTTGGATGCTATATCACTTGGTGCATATATGTTTATTATTGATACCGCTTCATTGTTTATGGTACCCTTTAGTAAAATATAGTTTCCTTCCTTATCTCTTTTAATTAGATCTATTTTTGCTTTTACTTGATCTGAGATAAGGATTGCTACCCCTGCTTTTTTTTTGTTCACTTGAAGCATAAAAGATTCTGCTCCAGCCCTTTACCTTCACTCTGTATGTATCTCTATGTTTTAGATGTGTTCCTTGTAAACAACATATTGTAGGATTCTAGCTTTTAATCCAGTCCTCTATCCGTTTCCGTTTTATAGGAGAGTTCATCCCATTCACTTTCACAGTTAAAATGACTATATCTATATTTCCTGCCATCTTATTTACCCAAAGTTATATTTTTCTCTTCCTTTTCCCCTTACTCCCTTCCCCCTTCCCCAGTATTTTGTTTTTGATGACCACCTCCCTCTAATAGTCCTCCCCCCTTTAGAACCCTCCCTCTTTTTTACACTTTTCCCCTAATCCTTGTATTAATTTATCCCTTTCTATTCCTCCTTTCCCTCCTACTTCCCTATACAGAGAGCCAAGTTTTTCCCTGAAATCAAATATGTCTGATATACTCTTTTAGAGCCCAATCTAATGAGAGTAAAATTTACACAATACTCATCACCCTATCTTCTTTCCTTCAATTGTATTAGATTTTCTATGTCTCTTCATGAGACTTTGCCTTATTTTACCTCCTTTTTTTTACTTTATTTTGCATCCTATCTGCTGCCCCCCTTTTTTTACAGTATGATATACCTTCCACCTCTAATTTCTTTTCGATTATTATCAAAGTAAAATCAAATTATACCCATTCTTTAAGGATACCCCTAGTAGAGATATAGTTCTCGAGAGTTCTTTCCTTTTTACCTTTTTATGCTTCTCTAGAGTTCTGTGTTTGGAGGTCAAATTTTTTTGTTCAGATCTGGTCTTTTCATTAGAAATAGGTGAAATTCTCCTGTATCATTGAATGACCATCTTCTTCCCTGGAAGATGATGCTCATTCTAGCTGGATAGCTTATTCTTGGCTGTAATCGAAGTTCTTTTGCCTTTTGGAATATCTGATTCCAGGCCCTTTGATCCTTTAATGTGGAAGCTGACAGATCCTGTGTAATTCTAATGACAGTTCCTCGGTATTTGATCTGTTTTTTTCTAGCATCTTGTAATATCTTTTCCTTGGTGCAATAGTCCTGAAATTTGGCCACGATATTTCTTGGGGTTTTAATTTTGGGGTCTCTTTCAGGAGGTGATCAGTGAATTCTTTCAATGCCAACTTTGCCTTCTGATTCTAAAACATCAGGGCAATTCTCTTGCATGATTTCCTGGAAGATAGCATCAAGGTTCTTTTTTTCAACATGACTTTCAGGGAGTCCAATAATCCTTATATTGTCTCTCCTGGATCTGTTTTCCAAGTCAGTTGTTTTTCCTAGGAGATATTTCATATTTTCTTCTATTTTTTTTCATTTTTTTGTTTTTGTTTGACTGATTCTTGAAGTCATATTGAGTCATTCATTTCAATTTGTTCAATTTTAATTTTTAAGGTATTATTTCCTTCAGTTATCTTTTTAGCTCCTTTTGTAACTGGCCAATTGAATTTTTTGGTTCATTGCATTCTTTTTCCTTTTTGCCAATTTTATTTTTCAGTGAATTGTTGTCTTTTTCCAATTCACTAATTTTGTTTTTCAGTGAATTGTTTTCTTTTAACAATTCACTATTTTTATTTTCCAGTGAGTTGGTGACTTTTTCCAATTCACCAGACTTATTTTCCAGTTTTTCACATCTCTGTTGCAGGGCCATATTTCCTTCTTGCACTGCTCTCAATTTATTTCCTCAATCTTATTCTAGCTCTCTTTTGAGATTCTTTATGCAATCTTCCAGGTAAGCCTTCTGAAAGGGAGACCAGCTTAAGTCCTCCTTTGTGGCTTCATTTGGAATTGTTTTCAGAATCTCAGGATCTGGGGACTTCTCTACTTTCTCTCCATAGAAGCTGTCTATGGTGAGAGCTCTCTTCTGTTTCTTGCTCATAGTTTTCAGCTGAGGTATCAGTCACTGAGGCAGTTTGAATTTGCCCTGGGGCAGTTTGCCAAGTTGACTTCCGGTCTGGGGCTAATCTTGCTAGATCCCCACTAGGACCACACTTTTAGCTGCTCTCAACCCACCCTTTATCAAAGATAGACCTGCCAAAGCACCTGCCCGCAAGCAGAGCAAAGTGGCCCAAGCGTCTCCCAGGGACTTCCTGGCAGCCTAAAATCTTCTGTTCCTTCCCAGACCCAGACTTGCACCCCGGCTGCGCCCTGGCGTCTGAGCGCTGGGAGGTGCTCGATCCCCTGCCCATCTAAAACTGACCTCAGGAGTTCTTTCAAAGTAGATATTTGATAGAAGTGCATTGTAGTCCAAGTGTTTGGTGGAGCCCTCACTCCAGAACCAATTCGGAGGCTCAATTTGTCTGGGTCTGAGGGAAGGTCTCAGGAGCTTACAGAGAATGCTGTCTGCAGTTCACCATCTTGGCTCCACCATCTGAATAGTCTTTTAAAGAAAACATTGCTTATCTCCTGGTGTAAGAAAGGGGATAGAAAGGGTGCCTTTAAAATTGACTGTTTACCCAACTCCAAACTGTCTTAAAGAAGGTGAAACTCTTACCCCATGGTGAAAACACACATACAAAATATACAAAAACTTCTGCAAAGATAATTTCACTATCAGTATATGATGCTGACACTTTAATGAAATTCTGCTCCATAACTTGTCTTGCTATTTCTTAACTTCCCCCACCCAAGAATCTCTCCCCTGTCTTCTTCCCTCACCTTTTACTTCTCCATGCACCCATTCCTTTCCCTTATTACTTTGTAGATTTTGTAGGGTACTATGCCCTTGATAGTATATATGTAGTGTTGCCTAATGAATTTATTCTCAATGTGAGTAGGTTTTCAGAACTATGAGCTCTTCTTCCCATTTTAGTGCCTCTGTGTCTATTCTTCCTCTCCACCTCATTTGTATTACATGATTATTATATCTTAATTCTGCCAATCTTTCTTTTTCTTTCTTTCATTTTTTTGCTTAGCTAATTAGGGTTAAGTGACTTCCCCAGGGTCACACAACCAGGAAGTGTTAAGTGTCTGAGATCAGATTTGAACTCAGGTCTTCCTGACTTCAGGGCTATGCTCTATCCACTGTGCCACCTAGCTGCCCCTCAATCTTTCTTTTAAGCTACCCTATTATTGACATGAATCTTAAAAATCTTTTCTTTGTAAACAAACAAACAAATAAATAAATAATCTGTCCATGTTTAAACAGCTTGTCCATGTTGAATTCCTAAAAGTTGATCTTTGATATTGGCTCTTATATGTTAAAATTTTTGTTAAGTTCAGGTTTAGTTGCTAGAAACTTCTGAAAATCTGCAAGTTTGTTGTGTCCATTTTTATCCAAAAGTATAGATAATTTTGCTAAATATGATATTTTTGGCCACAGGCCTACTTCTTTTGATTGCTGGTAGATATGATTTTGGGTCTCTGCTGATAAGTCTTGTACAATTCTAATTGTAGCTCCAGAAAATTATTTGAATTGTTTTTTTCTTGTTTTGTGCAAATTTTTCTTTTTGATCTGGGGATTTTGAAATTTGGCAATAATATTTTTGTGTCTCTTCCACAAAGCAACTCTTTGAGGTGATGACTAGTGGATTTTTTTCTATTTCTACTTTCCCCTCATGTTTTATCACGTGAACTATTTCCTGCATTATTGTGTCTTTTTGTTCATAACTTTCTGGCAATCCAATTATTCTTTTCTCTGTTTGATCTGTTCCTCAGATCTGCCATTTTTCTTATGTTTCACATTCTGTTCTATTTTCTCATTCTTTATAATCTGTTTTGTTTTTTCTTATTCTCTCATAGCTCCACTGGCTTTTCTTTGCCCAATTCTAATTTTCAAAGAATTATTATCTTTGAGACTCTATACCTCCTTTTCAAGTTGCTTTATTTTTTGCATAATATTTTTGTTTTTCCTGGATGGTTTTGTTCATTTATTATTTTTTAGTTTTTCCACAATGTCTCATTTGATTTTTTAAATCCTTTTTTGAGTTCTACAAATTCTCTCTGAGTGGGGAGCCATTTCATGCTCGTCTTCAGCCTAGAAGTTTTTTCACTAAAGTGACCTCTGAAGATGAACCTGATCTTCCCTGTTCCCATAATATGTTTCAATGGTGGGGTTCTTTTTTCTTTGCCATTTCATTTTTTTCAATAAGAGGTAATCACTTCAAATGATGAGATGTGGGGGATGGTGCTTCAAGCTTCCCTTTAGCTCTTCTCTTTGACCAGGCAAAGTTCCTGCTAGTCCTTTCTAATATTTACCTAGATATGGCCATCTATCTGAGAGTCAGAGTGGCTTCAGAAAGGGTTAAGGAATAGTCAATATGGTGATTGGTTCCTACCAACTTCAGGAGAGATGCCAAGACCAGAGGTATGTACAACAATTTTTTCAGCCTCACCAGGGTCTCTGATTAACGTCAGTCATGAGGGCTTATGAAAAATTATGTCAAAAGCTGATTATCCAAAAAATTTCATCAGAAATTTTTATATCAATTTTATATGTTATATCAATTTTAGGGATGGCATGTTTGTCCTGTTTCTGGATAATGGGCAAACTTTCATGCTTTCCCAGTCACTAATAGAATAAAACAAAAAACTGTGCTTGCTCTGATGCTTTTTAACAAAAAGTTTTCAGAAATGTTGTAAAACACCTTCAATGAGCACAAACAGCGTATCAAGGTCAGCTACCACATTGATGGTAAAGCGTTCATCTTGAAAAGGCTACAAGCCAAGACTAAATTGGAGGTAGAGTTGGTGCATCTCTGATGTGGTTTGCAGATGATTGGGCACTTAATTCAGCCTCTGAAATTGAGATGCAAGAACATTCTCATGTTCTCTTTGTAGAACTTTGAAATTAATAGTGTGACATGGGAGACACTGATACAAGACTACCCAGCATAGTATACCCTCAGCAAATAAATCTTTTGTTATATGAGTAAAGCAGAATTAAATGGCTTAAATGAAATATGACATATACAAATCAGGAAAATCTACCTTAGTTGTTCACGTGGATTATTTGTGCCTGATCTATGCTAGAGCATTCTGAGCTTATATTGGACTGATCAACTGCAATCAGACATACTGTAACCTGACTGAAACATAATGATGTCATTGTGGTCCCCTTCAAGAACAAAGGGTAGGTAAAGAATTAACCAACTGAAAAAAAATTGTTAAATGTACCATGTTTCCTATAAATAATCTCATAATGGATTTTCTTATTCATGTATATATGAGTCTCATAAAGATTTGAAATAGATGGGACCTAAGTTTAAATCTGGACTCAGACACTACCTTTGTGTCCCTGGGCAAGTCACTTAATCCAATTGCCTGTTCAAAAAGGAAGAAAAAAAATTGTTTCCTCCTTTTACTCACAGTTCTGTCAACTCTAATTCATATAGGACTCCCTCTTCATATGCTCAATCTCATTCAACTGTTTTCCCAGAAATTACTACTGCTATTTCTATTTCGTCTAAAAGTTTCATGTGAACTGTGCTGATAAGGATTGAAGTATGTTGATTCTCTTATCCTCAATGGAGAAATCAGTACATCATAACATTTTTTTGGTAAATTTTGTCAGTATCTTCCCATGATTTTGATCCTTTTTATATTTTTATTCTTCAATGTTCTTGGAATGATTTTGCTTATTGAGATATCCTGTCAAGCTTTTTTTAGACTAATTGATTTTACTCTTCACTACTTCTTTCAGCTGTATAACAATACTAAGAAATCTTCTATCATCCTTTATACATAAATATATATATATATATGGTTTTATCTTTGACATCAATTTCTCTCCATTTACCAATTAAGACAAATAGCTACTGACAAAGGTGCTTTCTGGACTCTTTTGATTTTCTCATTGAAGCAACATTTATACTATCTACAGTTACTTTTAATGGTATTTTGCTTTCTATCTCTTCCTGCAGGGCTTTGTTGGTAACATAAAGAAATGTCATTTATGTGGGTTTATTTCATGTCATGCAATTTTGATAAAAGTTACTCAAAGTTTCAAGGATTCTCTAAATATATCCTCTTACCCTCTGTAAAGATCGATTGTTTTCTCATTACTTACTTTAATTCTTTTGATTTCTTTTTTTCTCTTATTGATAAAGCTAACATTTCTAGTAAATTATTGAATAATTGGTAATAATGAACAACTTTGTTTCACTGAAACTTATTTCCAATAAATTTCTCCTTCTTTTCAAATTTTGTTTTAAAAATCACCAGGTTTCAAAATAAATGTTTATTTGATTTGAAAATTTTTATGACGTCTTCCTTGTAATGCCTCTACTACTTTGTTCTCAGCTTTTGATGTTAGTGAAGTTAGTGGATTTTGCAAATATTAATCATCAGTTTTATAATAGTATTAATAGACTGTATAATAGTAATAGACTGTATTCCATCTCTTCATCTGACAGATAAACAATGACAAAAGAACAATAGCAATAATTGCAACTTATACTACAAAATATGCAAAGTGCTTTGTGGAAATTGAAAAATTAAAAAAAAAACCCTTCAGTTTTTAGTTTACATTAACATAATCAATTAGTCAATGAACCAGAAAAAAATTAAATTAAATGTTTATGCTCTTAAACACATGCACACACAAAAAAGATTACAAGTCTAAAATAACAATAAAATCCTAAAATAATACTCTTTTCATCTATTTGTTTTTGTCTAAAATGGTAATTGAGATAATATGTATTATTTTGGATATGTGACTTTTAGAAGGCAGAGTAATTTAGCTTATAGAAAGAAAACTTTCAGTCAGGAAATTTTGGATTCAAGTTCTAGCTTTGACCTATACTTGTTCCAATAGGTTCTCAGTGCCTTTGAGCAACTCTCTAAATTTCAGAGAAAAAGTTTTTTAAGATGATAAAGTATCCTTCTAAACCTTCCTTATTATGATGAAATTACAGGTACTATCCTCACCCCTCCCCTCAAAAATATTTCTTATAACATTCAAAATATTTCAAAGTTACTCAAAGTAATTAGTTTGAAATAGAAATTTTGTCAAAATAAATACTAAAATAAGGGAAAAGATGTGAAGAAAAACTTGATAATATACTAGTGTGATGAACTTACCAGAAGGGAGGGGAGGAAATAAAATAAAATAGCACTTATTAAGTATATAAATATGCAAAACATTGTGCTGAGTATTAAGGATATAAATAGAAAAGCAAGACAGCCCCTATTCTCCAGGAATTGCCATTCATATAAAGAGACAAAACACATGGAGATTTCACCTGCAAGCTAGGGGAAAATTTATACATACTCTACAGATATAATAATGTGGCAGATGATAATGTATTATCTTTAAAGTAATTTCATAATTTCCATTCACAATATCTTCATTTCTGCTGCTGAATCATTTGTCAGCACAAAGAATCCACAATTGCAAAAATTTCTTCCCCATCACACATACACACCAAATCCTCAATAGATGTGGCAGCTGAAGTATTAGGGGATTTTGCATCATTAGGGGGAATTACTAAGCTATATCTTCTCAAAGCTGCTTCCCTGAGTGATGGAATTTTTTCTTGAGTAGAAGATGTGGGCAGTGCTGCTATTCCCAGTTATGACAGCTCCCCATATAGAATTAAAATTATTTCTTTTCCCAGTCTTAACTCAGGAATTTTTGCCTTTCTTGCTCCAAATTTTGTTATAAATGGACGAAATAATCTATTACCTGATTTATTTTTTAAGGACTCATCTCAAAATGTTGTTGCCTAAGCCAGAGGACCTGACTGAACTTTCCAAGGGAAGGAACTTTGCTATTCCTTCACATGGATGGATTATCCTTCTCTATTCACTCTCCCTTCTTTTCTTCACAGAGATGTGGCTTCTTTTCAAATTCTTATTTCTGTCTCCAAGGGAATGAAAATATGATTCCTTATATTATTATTTTATTTAAACAAGAAATATTTTTCTCAGATTCATTTTTTGCCAGGTTTATAAAAGTCTAATACCAGTGACCCCACTTTGCTCTAATGATTTCCACTCCCATATCTAACACTTTTTATTGGAACCAAATATCTACTCTTCAAAACATGGAATACATGTTTTCCTTTCATCTATATATGTGCATAGTAAATAAAATATTTAAAAAGTCTCATTTATCTAAGGAATTTTATTACATGCTTGGAAAATAAAACAAACATTTAAAGGAAAAGTAAGAATGCTTCCACAATCCTAAATTTCTTTTTTAGAGATGCTGAAGATGGATAAAGAAGATGGTAAATTTACACAATAAATGAATATTCCATGAGAACATTATGGATCTTCTGGGACAGAGTAAAAAGGAGGGAGAAAAAAATGGATCACCATTCTCTCTAGTCTATGTACCTAGATCTCAGCTATCTATTCCTCATAACTCTGTGTTTGTGTCTATTGCTTGGCATGAATAAATTCTAGTTTTCATCATCATCATCGTGATAATTACCTTGCTTTTCAGGTCTTATCATAATTACCTCCTACCCCTACCTCTCATCAATGTCAATAAGGAAGACAGACCTAGAAGCTGAGTTACTCTCCTCCATCCATAAACATAGGTACTCACCTTGATTCTCTTAAATTATTTTGGAGTCAAAACTGCAACCTTGACCAAAGATAGTTTATTGATTTTTTTCTTTAATATCTACATTTTCTATTCTCATTCACTTAGAATGCTGTATTATTATTTTATAGACAACTTTATGTAATCCAAACTACTTAAACTTTAAAACTATGTATAGTATGCAATTACAATATACACTTTTGTATATAGAGAATAATATCTTTACTCACTTCAAAAATAAGAAAACTATGACTTAGAGAGGTCAACTGAGTTACTTAATTGTAATGAAAATAATTGTAATGAAAAATAATTGATGTAATGAGAAATAACTGTAATGAAAAATTGCAATAAAAAATAGCTTAATACTAGAATCAATACTAGAACCAACTTCTCTTGATTATTGATTACTGAAATGATGCTTGCAAATCACATTAAAACATGATGTGAAATTTGAACCAGCAAAATGGTAGCTTTAATGTGACATATAGCTGTTCTTTTCCTTTTTGTGTTCTCTCTCTTTTCTCTCAGCTTTGTTTTTAAACTTCTCTAGTTCTCTCTCTCTCCCTTTTTCTCTTCTTTCCTTTTCCTCCATCTCTGATCTCTCTTCTACTTCTTCTCCTTTTCCTTCTTAAGTTTGTTTTATCATAAATATTATCATTTAAATGAAAAGAAATAGATAATACTTGAATTCAATTTTTTATTTCATAATTACTTGATCATATTGAACATATTGAACATCTCAAAAAGTCTTACTAAAGTAGTAAGGTATTAAATACTTTTAAATTATGTCACAATGTAGTTATAAATATGGATTTTGATTTTAAATAAGTACAAAACTAAATAAGAAATATATTATAAACATATCCAGTATCATTAAATTGAAAACAAACAAACATAAACATAAGGGAATATTTTTTCAACTATATGATGAATAGTGAAACAGGCTTCCATTAATCTTCAGTGTCTTGTACAATTAGTTATCTTATACATGTGAGGTACTTAATAAGTTGTTATATATCTGAATTAAATGTAAATTATTTATAAGTTAAGAATAGATACTGCTGTGGTTCAATTAAGAAAAATATGATCAAAGTTGATGTTCTATTATCAAAAAGTGATGATGAAAACATTAATTAAAATAAATAGATTGTGATTGTTAGAAAAATGAATAAATATACTTTATGAGCACCTTAGAGTAGCAGTTAATTTCGAAAGTTCTGTGGAGTGCCCTATTCACATTATGAACATTCAGACTACATAAATTTAAAAAGATAATTGAACTGATATTCAAAACTCACCATCTACAAGATATATTCCTGTTACTGTACAAGGACTATGTGCATTTTCCAGTTTAGTGAATTATTTTAATTGCTTTCTGGCAAATTAACCCCCATTATTTCATTAAGTGAAGCAGCTACTCCAGATTGACTTTAAATGGCAATAGGCAAGACCATGAAAAGTTAAAAAATGGACCTTTATCAAAGGTTGCCTATAAAAAATAATGCAGTCATTTTTGTCAGATTCCATTTATTGAGAACACTCTTATTAATCAGTTCAACCTAGGGGAAGCATCCTTAATAAATGAATAGGATGGTAAGCTCATTACATTCTAAGACCTCTAAGGTACTGTTATTAGAATTTATAAAGTAACATCAACTAGACATTTTTGATTTGAAATTAGAAGAAAAAATGGCCTTTCCAAAATTTAGTATAACTTGAAAGAACTTTTCTTTGTGTAGTAAAATGGTACCTCAGCACCTGACTGCTTTGAAACTCTTTGAATTGTGTATTTGATGCATTCTGATAAGGAAAAAAGTGCTTCAACACTTGAGACTTGCTCAATATTCTTTGTACTTGTTTGTTGTCTTTCTTGAGCAGTAGGGATGGGAAATTGGCCAGGAATTCTGCCCAAACCCATCACTGATACTATTGCCTTCAGCCCAGGTGGACAGCTCTTCACCAGTAAGATTGTCAGGGTGAAGCCCACGATGCTGAGTTTGTGGGCTTCAGAGGGCAGGTCACTAGGCAGTTCCTGCTGGACCATGTGGCTGCATTATACAGTCTCTTGACTCCCAAACAATAGTACAGACAGGGGCATGGAACAGCCAGCATATTCAGCAGGAGGAGAAATAATAAGAATACTAGTGATATCACAAGCAGCAGCAACAGGAGCTCAAGCAGAGATGGCTGTGGTGGCAATAGAAATCTCATTTCCTGGCAACACCAGGCTATACAATGGACAGAGCCCTGGGTAAGGGAATGCATGAGACCTATTTAGCTTCCCCTCCAGGGTATCCCACACACATTCCAAGGAAGCCTGACTGACATGGGGTAGGGGAAGAGTCATGTTTCCTCTCAAAAAAATGAGTTGAAATATGAGTGGTTGGCTTGTTTCTTCATATGTGGAAGCTCCACTTACACTTTCAGGAATTGAATGGTTAAGTTGTAGACTAGAGGTGTACTCTGTATGAGAACTTGTTTGTTACTCATTGTTTTTGCCACTCATCCTACCTTTTGTAACCAAGATTTATTATATTTCTAAGATCCATTTTATAAGATTCTGGTGGCTATTTTTGCTTAAAACTGTCTGGTCTTATGAACATTCACATGATTTTTGACTGAAACATTAAACAAAAAATTTTGGACTTCCGGGGATGGAGCCAAGATGGTAGAAAGAAGTTAGGAAGCTTTTTGAGCTATTCCAGTTTCCCTCAAAAGTCACATGAAACCAAACCTCTGAACAATCTGATGGAATGAAACCACTCCCCTGACCAAGATAGATGGAAGGACTTCAAAAAAGGTCATTCTTACTAGGTGATGGGAAAGTCAGTGAGAGAGTCTTAATCACATCAGATAAGCAAGTGAGACCCTTGTAGTAGGGCAAACTAGTGGGGTAGCCTCCAGTCCTAGCTCAGAAGGCAAATTGTCAGTAGAAAAAATTGGCTTTTTTTTGGAGAAAGGAGGTAGGGCTACCCCATCCTATAATAAAGCCATCAAAAACAAGCGGCCCCTGTGCTCAAATCTAAGGTTCACAGCTGTACAGGAAGCTATACCAGAGCCTCAGAGGAAATCTCAAAGAATCATATGGATTGGTCTCAAAACCAAAGAGGCTTTCTAGAATTGCTCATAAATGATTCAAAAAGGCAAAAAAGAGAGGTAAAAGAAATAAAAGATATGCAAGAAAGAGTTAACAGTTTGAAAAAGGAAGTACCAAAATTAACTGAAGAAAACAATTCCTTAAAGAAATATATTTGGAAGCAGCTAGATGGCACAATGAATGGAGTACTCACTTTTGAGTCAGGAGAACCTGAGTTCAACTCAGGCCTCAGAAACTTAATGCTTCCTAGGTATCTGACCCAAGCAAGTCACTTAACCCCAATTACTTCAGAAAAACAAAACAAATATATACATATATATATTTGAACAAATTCCAAAAAAATCAACTAAAGAAATCAATTTCCTAAAAACTCAGGCCAAATGCAAAAAAAAAATACACTGAAAAAAACAGCACTTTGAAAATTAGAATTAATCAAATGGAAAAAACATACAAAAGCTAACTGAAGAAATTTACACATTAAAAACTAGAACAGCACAAATGGAAACTAACTCTATGAGATATCAAAAATCAAGCAAACCAAAATGAATGAAAAAATGGAAGAAAATGCAAAATACCTCATTGGAAAAACAGCTGACCTTGAATATAGATTCAATATAGACAATCTGAAAATTATTAGTATACCTCAAGGCCAAGCCTGAATAGCATTCTTCAAAAAATCATCAAGGAAAATTGCCCTGATATACTAGACTCAGAATGGGAAATAGTCATTGAAAGAATCCATCAATCACCTCTGGAAAGAATCCCGGAAGTAAAACTTCAAGGAACATTCTAGCAAAAATTCAGAATTATAATTTCAAGGAAAAAGTACTGCAAGCTTCCAAACAAAAACAATTCATATACTGAGGAGCAATAATAATCATTATACAAGGTCTGGTGGCTTTTAAATAAAAGAATCAGAGGGCTTGGAAGATCATATTTTAAAAGGCAAATGACCAGGACAGCTAGGTGGCACAGTGGATAGAGCACCAGCCCTGAAGTCAGGACGACCTGAGTTCAAATATGGCCTCAGACACTTAACACTTCCTAGCTGTGTGACCCTAGGCAAGTCATTTAAAACCCCAATAGCTTTAGCAAAAAAAAAAAAAAAAAAAAAAAGGCAAAGGACCTAGAATTACAACAAAAATTAACTACTTAGCAAGACTAAACATCTTCCAGGGGGAGTAGATGGATTTCCAATAAAATAAGAGACTTTCAATCATTTCCATGGAAAGAACCAAAACTAAACAAAAAAAAATTTGATCTTCAAATGCAGGACTCAAGAGAAGCATAGAGTTTAAAGGCTAAAAGTGTTTACATCCCTAGATGGAAAAGTAATATTTATAACTTCAGAATTGTGTCGGTTATTGAGGCAATTGGAGGGTGCATTACATGGAAAGAGGATGTAGATATGAATCAACTCTGATGTGATGATATCCAAAAAAAGACATTAAGAAATGGAAAAAAAATTATATGGGGAGGAAAGGGAAGGGGACATTAAAAGGGCTTAGATCACATGAAGAGGTACAAAAGAAATCTTACAATAGAAGTAAAGAAGGGAAGGGAATGAACATTGCCTGAAGCATAATGTCATCTGTTTGGGCTCAAAGAGGGAATAACAGTCATTCAGTTGGGTATAGAAATTAATCTCACCATATAAGCAATTGGGACAAGAAAAATAGAAGTAAAGGGCAATGGAGAGAAGAAAAGTCAGAAATATTAGGAGAAAGAGGTAAGAGAAGGGAGGAGGGGTTATAGAGAGTGGACAGGTAGAGAAAGGGATGGGTTAGAAACAAAACACTACTAAGGAGGGACAGGGTAGAAAAAAAGAGAACAAAAGTATATATAGGGGAAAAAATAAGATAAAGGGAAATACAAAGCTGGTGATCATAACTGAATGCAAATGGGATGAACTCTCCCATAAAACAGAAGCAAATGCCAGAGTAGATTAAAAAACAAAATCCTCCAGGCCTCTCTGAAATCATCTTGCTGGTCGTTTCTTACAAAGCAATAATATTCCTTGACATTTATATACCATAATTTATTCAGCCACTCTCCAACTGATGGACATCCACTAAGTTTCCAGTTTCTAGCCACTACAAAAAGGGCTGCCACAAACATTCTTGCACATGTGGGTCCCTTTCCCTCCTCTAAGATCTCTTTGGGATATAAGCCCAATAGAAACACTGCTGGGTCAAAGGGTATGCACAGTTTGATAACTTTTTGAGCATAGCTCCAAATTGTTCTCCAGAATGGCTGGATCCGTTCACAGTTCCACCAACAATGTATTATTGTCCCAGCTTTCCCAAGATGATTTTAGAGAAGCCTGGAGAAATTTGCATGAACTGATGCTGAGTGAAACGAGTAGAACCAGATCATTATACACAGCAACAACAATATTATATGATGATCACCTCTGATGGACATGGCTCTCTGCAACAAAGAATTGTCTCAAACCAGTTCCAATTGTTCAGTGAAGAAAGCCATATACATGCAGAGAGAGGGATGTGGAATGTGGACTACAACATAACATTTTCATGTTCTTTATTGATGTTTGCTTGCAGTGTGTTTCCTTTCTCTGATTTTTTTTTTCTTGTAGATAGGATTTTTCTTGAGCAACAACTTATCAAGTATTTTATCATTATTAACATGTAATGGACTTCCTGCCATCTAGGGGAGGGGTGGGGACTGGGGGTAAAATTTTTTAATGGAAAGTGTAATGGAAAATGTAAAGATCAATACTGAGGAACTACCCATACATATGTTATGAAAATAAAAAGCTTTAATTAAAAAAATCCTACAATAGTTTGTTTACAAGAAACATTTGAAACAGAGAGATACATACAGAGTAAGGGTAAAAGACAGTAGCAGAATTTATTATGCTTCAACCAAAGCAAAAACAAAACAAAACAACAAAAACAGGAATAACAATTCTGACCTCAGATGATGCAAAAATAAAAATAGATATAATTAAATGAGATAAGGAAGAAAAATATATCTTGTTAATGGATACCATAGACAATGAAATAGTATTGATACTAAATATATATGCACCAAGTAGCAGAGCATGAAAATTCTTACAGAAGCAGGTAAACCAATTACAGGAAGAAATAGACAGCAAAACAACCTCCCCCTCTTAGAATTAAACAAATCAATGAACAAAAAAGAAACTACAGAGATTAATAGAATCCTAGAAAATTTGGATATGCAAGACATCTGGAGAAAACTGAATAGGGACAAAAAAGAATACACCTTTTTCTCAGTAGTATATAGCACCTACACAAAAACTGAGCATCCATTTAGGCATGAAAACCTCACAAACAAATACAGAAAGGCAGAAATAGTAAATGTTTCTTTTAAGACCAAAATGTTATAAGAATTATATACAATTAAAAAACAGGGAAAGACAGATTAAAAATGAATTGGAAATTAAACCTTCTAATTCTAAAGAATGAGTGGGGTCAAACAACAAACTATAGACACATTCAATAATTTCATCCTAGAGAATGACAATAATAAGACAATATACCAAAACCTCTGGGATATAGCCAAAGCAGTTATTAGGGGAAATGTGATATCTCTAAATAATTTCACGAATAAAATAGAGAAAGAGGAGATGAATGAATGAATTTGCCATGAAAGAAAAAAGAAAATTAAAAACCCCAAATTAGAAATTATGAAACTCAAAGGACAGATTAATGAAATTGAAACTAAGAAAACTATTAAACTAAGTAATAAAAGTTTTATGAAAAACAAAAAGAAACATTCAGTTAATGTCATCAGAAAAAGAAAACAAACAACAACAACAAAAAAAAAATTACCAGCATCAAAAGTGAAAAGAGGGAACTTACCACCAATGAAAAAAAAGAAATTAAAGTTCTAATTAGAAACTATTGCCCAAATGTATGCCAGCAAATGACAATTTAATTGAAATGGATGAATATTTACAAAAATATAAATTACCCAGAATAACAGAAGAGAAAATAAATAGCTTAAACAGCTGTCTTTTAGAAAAAGAAATTTCAGAAGCCAACAATAAATTTCCTAAGAAAAAGTCTCTACGGCCACATGGATTTACAAGTGAATTCTTCCAAACATTTAAAAAATAACTGATCCCAATACTAGACAAACCATTGAAAAAAAAAATAGGAAAAGAGTCCTGACAAATTCCTTCTATGATACAAACATGATATTGATACTTAAAACAGGAAGAGCCAAAACATAGAAATAAAATTACACATCAATTTCCCTAAAGAATACTGATGCAAAAATTTTAAATAAAGTATAAGCAAATAGATTATAGCAATTTATCCACGGTATAACATACTGTGATCAAATGGAGTTTACACCAAAAAGGCAGGTGTGTTCAATATCAGGAAAACTATTCCCATAATTGTTTATATCAATAGCAAAACTAACAGAAATCATATAACAATTTCAATAGATGCAGAAAAAAGCTTTTAACAAAATGCAGCAGCCATTCCTATTAAAAAACCCTAGTGAGCACAGGGATAATGAGAGCTTTCCTTAAAATAATAAGCAGTATCTATCTAAAACTACCAGCAAGTATTATTAGTATTGGAGAGAAGCTGGATGCATTCCAAATAAGATCAAGGGTGAAACAGGGATGTCCATTATCACCACTATTGTTTAATATTGCAGTAGAAATGTTGACAATATGAATAAAAGAAAAAGAAATTATAGAAATTATAATAGACAATGAGGAGATTATTATTCTTTGCAGATGATATGATGATGTACTTAAAGAATCCTAGATAATTATCCAAAACTACTTAAAACGATTAACAGCATTAGTAAAATTGCAAGATATAAAATAACCCCGCACAAATCATCAGCATTTTTATTTATTACTACCAAGCCTAGCAGCAAGAGATAAAAAGAGAAATTCCATTTAAAATAACTATAAACAAAATAAAATATTTGGGTGTTTATCCACTAAGACAAATTAGGAACTATATGAACACAATTACAAAACGTGTTTCACATAAATAAAATCTGATTTAAACAATTGGAAAATATATCAGTTGCTCATGAGGACAAGTTAATATCATAAAAATGATAATTCTGCCTAAATTTATCTACTTTGTCATACCATACCAAACAAACTTCAAAAAAAATATCATTTTATAAAGCTAGAAAACATAATAACTAAATTTATCTGGAGGAACAGAGGTCAAGAATATCAAGGGAACTTATGAAAAAAAAAATACAAAGGACAGCAGCCTAGCAGTACCAGATTTAAAACTCTATTATAAAGCAGCAGTCATAAAAATCATTTGGTACTGGCTAAGAAATAGAGTGGTGGATCAGTGGAGTAGTTTAGATAGTCATAGCACAATAATCAATGACTAATCATCTAGAATTTGATAAACCCCCAAGATCTGGCTTCTGGGATAAGAACTCAATATTGCATAAAAATTGTGGGGAATACTGGAAAATGTTATGCTAGAAACTTGGCATAAACGTATCTCACACCCCATACCAAAATAAGGGCAAAATGGGTAGATGATTTAGGCATAAAAAGTGATACCATAAGTAAATTAGTAGAACAAAGAATAGTTTGCCTGTCAGATCTTTGGAAAAGGGAGGAATTTGGAGAAAGAAAAATGAGAAAACTTTATGAAATGCAAAATTGACAACTTTGATTACATTAAATTTAAAAGATTTTGCAGAAACAAAACCAACACAAACTCAATAAAATGGTACAAAACTGGGGAAAACAGTTTTACTGCTAGTGTTTCTGATAAAGTTCCCTTTTCTAAAATATATAAAGAACTTTGTCAAATTTATAAGAATACTAGTTATTCCCCAATTGATACATAGTCAAAGGATATGAATAGATAGTTTTCAGATTACAAAATTCAAACTATCTATAGTCATATGAAAAAATGCCCTAAATCACTATTGATTAGAGTAATGCATTAAAACAACTGGGAGGTACCAACTTACATCTCTCAGATTGGCTAAGATGACAGGGAAAACTAACAATAAAGTTTGAAGGGGATGTGGGAAAACTAGGGCACTAATGAATTGTTGGTAGAGTATTGAAATCATACAACCATTATGGAGAGCAATTTGGAACTATACCCAAAGGGCTATCAAACGGTAAATATCTTTTGATCCAGCAGTGCCACTACTGCTGTCTGTATCCCAAAGACATCATAAAGGAGGGAAAAGGACCTACATGAGCAAAAATGTAGCAGCTCTTTTTGTGGTGTCAAAGAACTGAAAAATGAATAGATGCCCTTCAATTGGGGATTGGCTGAATGAGTTATAGTATATGAAAACAATGGAATATTAGTGCTCTATAAAAAGTGATGAAGAAGTTGATTTTAGAAAGGGCTTGGATGATTTACATGAACTGATGAAACAAGTGGAACTAGGAATACATTGTACACAATAACAGTAAGATTAAGTGATGATCAAATATGCCAGATGTGAGGATCATCTATGACAGACTTGGTTTTTCTCAGTAGAGTGATCCAAGGCAATTTCAAAAACTTTGGATAAAAACATCATTTGTATCCAGAGAGACAACTGTGGAAATGAATATTAATGAAGATATATTATATTTACTTTTTTTTCTTTTTCTTTTGTTTTTTTCTCTCATGGCTTTCCCTTTTGTTCTGATTTTTCTCTCCCAAAATGATTCATAAAGAAATGTGTATTTTAAAAAATAATTTACATTTATAACCAGAAAAAAGAAAACAATAAAAATGTTTTTAAAAAGGCAATTTTTACCTGTTACTTTGAAACCATATTTTCCTAGGTTTGTAAAAAAAATCATTTGGTAATTCTTTGACAAATTTACACATCAATATATTTACAAACATATGCTTTTCCCTCATTATTTCTTCCAATGAGTGTGATAGCAGCTTTATTCAGTGCTTTCCAGAGTGATAATGATAATTATATTCCATGCTGCCAACAGTACTTTTTTAAAGAAAACTAAATGGTATAAAAACAGCTTACAAAGGTGTTACTTTATCAGTCTTAAAAAGTAAAAATAGAAAAAAAAAAGGTTATTTCCTCTATGACAAAGGGAGAAATGTATCTATGCAATGTTATTTAACCTGTTTTTCTAAATTATATTATTTTATGTTTACTAATTTCATTTCTTTGGAATCCTGAAGAGGCTTTTTCAATGTTTTGTTCAAATATGAAGTCTGAAAATAGCAGCATTCCACATTCTCCAATATCTAATTTTAATGTTTCTACCTCCACATCTCACATCCATCTTTTTCTTTTTCACACATGACTAAGTGACCAAAAGATGGTCATCTACTTGTGTCGGACAAGAAAAATGTGGTCTGGAGGTACAAAAACAAATTGGAGGGTTTTCCATGTATTTGAGTCACCTCTACAACATTGGGTTTGGCCATCATGACAAGGAAAATAAAGGTGGAGGGCTTCTAGTTAGTTTCCTATAAGTAAACAAATGAACTTACAATCTTCACCTCATAACTCTAGAGCCTTATATATAGAACTTTTAATCACTATCCTTATAGAATCTTAGCAAATTGATTAATACTAATTGGAATAGAGTAGGTATACAAGTAAATTATTTCTCACTTTTCTCCTCTTTGATCCACAGAAAGACTCCAATCTTTCTTTGAATCATTACAATCTAAATGCATGGAGGACAATCTTTCATAGATGACAAAATTAGAAGGGAGCAGTCCTCTTACTGAGATGCAAAGTTGACATTAAAGAAGAGGGGAAATGGGCACAATTTATCTCATGCTGATTATGTTCCATTTGATTAAATGTTGACTCAATAAATATTTGAGGTCACATAGGGTGGTCTCATAAACAAACTAAACCATTATGGTCTATGGTCTATCTATTTAAATGACAATTTAAAATGATCCTTCATTATAGTAGTTAGTATATTTTGCTTTATCCAAAGGCATACATAGGGTTCACCTTCTTTTATAATTGCCCTTATCAATGGAATCTGCTAAGTGAGGAGAAAGGGACATAGCTGCATTATTTCTGCTTGACTTCAGATACGAATCATGAACAGCCAATTTTATGACAGGATGTTATACTCAAATTCAAAATTAACAGATGGGAAAATTTCTTATTTATCAAGATGAAAATAGTTCAAGAGAATCTTACATTCACCTTCACAAGGTGGTTCTCTCAATGTTCCCTGGGACAGCCATCCTTCTGTGGAAGTTGTAAGATTATATGACATTTCTTTTGAATGATGAAGCTAATGAAACAACCACCTTACAAGGTATCAGGCACTTATAGCTGGATTCAAGACTGAGAATAGCAGAAAATTAAAGTCCTAAGAGATTCTTCCTCAAAAATCAAAATTTCACTAATTACAGCTCAAAGCTAGATAACATTATTTTTCTCATATATTTGCCTCAAAAATTTCATCTAGAATTTGTCAACTTTTCACAAATTTCATCTACTTTACCTTCATAATTATCATCCTCTTCTCTCCCCTCCAACATCTCTCATACCTCCTGCCTTGGTTTGCAGATAAAGCCAAAACAAGAACAGATTCCCCCAGCATACTCAGTGTTGGAAGTGGGGCATACCTAGGCATGTCAAGGAATAACTTGGACACAATAATATTATTTTTTTTTGTAAGTGCTCAAAATGGGTATATGCTAACAAGAGGCTAATGATGGAAATGACTTGGAAAGCTGATTAAAAGCTGCACAAGTTGGACAAATTGCCCACTGGGTGGGATCTGGAGTAAGCCACTCTTTTTTTATTTTTTCTGAGGCAATTGGGGTTAAATGACTTGCCCAGCGTCACACAGCTAGGAAGTGTTAAGTGTCTGAGACCAAATCTGAACTCAGGTCCTCCTGACTTCTGGGCTGGTGTTCTATTCACTGTGCCACCTTGCTGCCCCTACTCTTTCTTAATTAAATATATTATCTCATATGCTACAATGACATTTTCCCTATCTTATAAATTTAAAAAGTTTACTGGGGAAGGGTATCTGTCATCCAGACCCAAAAGACCTTTTTGCGGTATCGCTGCTTCTACTTCTTCACCACAAGTTCATATAAAATGAATAGTTGATCTAAAATAATAGCATTAAAAGATACAATTAAATGAGTTCCCAAATAATACCAAATTATACCTGCTTATTATTCATAAAGCTTCATTTCTCCATTTTTGTGTGGGAGATAGTAATGCAGAGTTTCATAACATCCTGTCAGTGGGGTTCATCCAAGAAACCTCACAGAAAGATGTCCTGAGAGGATTTTAACATGTTTTTCTCTCAACATTAAATCATTTACTATTATTAATATTATTTTCTAGGGTTTTTATAAAAATACTCTAACATTCTTATAATAGATATATATTATAATGCAACAGCATTCAAATTGAAAAAAAGTCTTCATGTATTTAAAATATCCCAATCAGGTGATATTTCTTTCAAACTTATCATTCATAGAAAAGTATTATTTATCATAATCATAGTAGTTTATGTAATTTATATTACATGTTCCAGGTCTTGAAAATTGTTTAAGACTATTTTTGGTAATACATTAAAATGTTTAGTCTATAATTTCTCAACTTGTTAACATTCCAGGCCAATTAGTAAAAGTTATCTATACCTGGGATAGCATATTGTTTAATTGTATTCCTATAAGATCTGTACACTACAATGCTCATCTTTTACATAAGTCAACCACTGTGCTAAGCATGTCACAAATATTTTTCTCCCAACAACCCTAGAAAATAGATACAAAATTTATTTTTCCCTTTGTATATATAGGGACTGATTAGATTCTCTAAATTACTACCATTACAATATTTTTAACCTAATCAATAACAATGATAATAATTAAGCTTCATTTTGTTCCATTTTTGTTTGGTTTATATTAAAAATAGAAATGTTTATGATAACACTCCCAAATTTAATTACTGCTTCTTTGTTTATTAAAGTTACCCAAAGAGCCAAACCAATTCCTTTAAATTTTCTAAATTCTAATCTTTTAAACCAGAGCAAAGAAGTAAACCTTTTCATGTGGCTGATGTAGACATTAGATAATGGGAGGCACAAAAAGTTGGGATTCAGTCATGTGAAGAATTTACAATTGCTTTTCTTTGGCAAAAGGTAGGTATATTTAGAAAAAGAGATAAGCACAACAGACAATCTGATGTGAATCAAGAACCACACCATTTGGTGCTAGAAACCCTTGGCCTTCTTGTCAAAAGATGCAAACCCCAATATTTTTTCCTATTCCTCATCTAAATTGGGGGTGTCACAACTGGGAACCACTTTGTTCACTGATAGGTAGAGGTGGACCTGAAAAAAGAGGGATAAAATGCATATTCCCACTTCTCTATGCTTAAGGGTACTATTTTAGGTTTTTAGATGTATTTGCATCCCCAGTATTGCAGAGAGAACTAGTGTAGTATCAGTCCATCTAAGATTTAAAAAGCTCACTTTTCTTTGTAGTGTTCCTGTATCTGTGCTTGCATTTTTTTTAGCTGTCCCTAATCTTTGCAATTCAAATTAACTTGAACTTTTCCTTTGTTAAGCTTCTCTCCAGGCGGAGAAATTCAAGGTCCAAAACTGTCCTGATTAGATTGCCACTTTGATTAAAGATCTCTGCAGCTTGTGGTTATGTCCAGCCTCTCCATTATATGGTAGACTCCCAAATACCCTCTCCCCATATCCTGGAGCCAGTTTCAGTTTCTCTTTAGATGTGTATCTCCTGTGTCCCCCAATTTTCCAAGTCCTAAAATCCTCCCCTTGAAACCCCAAGTATGTAGAAGGGTGTGGACTTTCAGCTTCACTTTAAGAGACACTTTCTTACCCTCTCTCTCTGGATACAGACTGACTCCAGGTGGTTTGGGGAAATCTGGGACCTTTTTTCCTTAAGATCATTCCTGTCCCCTCCAAATGAATGGGACATGGAATAAGAGAACCTTTAAATTAATTGAGAAAATGATGAAAAAAAAATTTCATTCAACAAATAATTTGTTCTATTGCTTAAAAATTAGTTCTTCTTGCAAAAACTTTTGCAACCATTTTATATTGAATGAGAAAAATACAAGTAATCATATATATTTTTATAACACAATGTATATATAAATATTTACCACTGATAGATATACATCTGTGCCATAGAAACATCATAGATATTTTTCCTTTCAGATTAATTTTGCATAAAAAATCTAATTCCAGTTAGATTAAGTATTTTAATTGTTTTTTTTAAATCATTCTGCTTAAATTCATTTAGAACTAATGCTAATTAAGCTGTGGATTTGGGATTCTTAATGTAAATTCAACTAATTTATCAGCTTATTATTTTAGCTTTGAATGAGTATTTCTCCCCTTTCCATTGACAATTGTGATCCTCTTCCATATGGATTATCAGGCAATAATCCCATTGATAAAGCAGCAGAGCCCTGAAATTGGCCAAGTATTCTAGATCTGTGAACATGCTTAGACAGTCTCATATGCTCTTGCTGATGTTTAATGGAAAGTCATCCAATTTAAATTTAGGGTTCTACTAAAATAGCATATGCAGAATGGTAATGCAGTTGAAATTCTAGATTTTGTTATATCTGAGTTCTCCCTAGAAAGCTGCCATTTCTGATACTTTAATAATGACTTCCTAAAATTATCATAACTAATTCATCCCTAAGAAATCATAGAGAACATTCATTGTTGGTGGGACTTTAGTGAATCAGTAATGATGAGAAATGATAAGTTACTAAGTCCTAAATTTCCATGTGGCCAAAAAGGTAGCTCTCCCTTTTATGGAATAGGCCTTTTAGCTGTAGAATGTAAACTTTATCCACTTGTACTATGCCCATTTCCAGTTTGACTCAGTAGAAAGCAGATTTCCAGCCCTTGTTCCCAAAATTTCTGCTCACCAAAAGTTAGAAATGATGGGTGACAGCCCGGAGTCTGTGGTCTAGCTAAGGACTGTGGAATAATTAAAACTTTTTGCTCCTTATTTGTCTCTAGTAAGAAACAAACAAAAATAAAACTCTAACTTATCTTCTTTATCTCTCTTTTACCACTTTATAGGCTATTAGAATTGTAGCTGTGAGTAGCTAATTTTCTAAACTTCCTTCAAAGCCTAGTTTGAAACCCTCTGACCTCCTTTGTTAATTTGCTAAACTTCTTTCAGAGCCTAGTTTGAAACCCTCTGACCTCCTTTGCCTAAAGCTAAAGCTTTCTCTGGAGTACCAGGCCCACAGGAGAACCCAGTTTCTTTCCTGGGGCACAGGGTAACCCAATAACAAACTGGAGTGCTGTTGTCAGATTTATTTGGAGGATGCCTCAGATAGGTAGTTTCATTTTGCATTGACCCTGGGTTTTTTTTTTTGTTTGTTTGTTTGTTTTTTTCTGGAATGCTGGGACTGTAGGAATCAACTATGAGAGGTGGGACTGGGATCTTCTGGAAAGAGAAGATTTTCTTTTAGAAAATCTCTCACTTGAGAAGGTCCACTTTTGAGGACCTGGATTCTCTTTGAAATTACTTATGCAAATAGCTTTTAACTTTTCAGCTAAAATAGAGGAAGCATTGGGGATGATATTTTTTTGAGCCTCTCCCTCATCCTTAAAGGCCTCTGAGGCCATAAGGACTACTTGTAAGAGAGGGACAGTTTTTAACTGTTAAGAAAAACATAACCTATTTCTGTAAACCTAACAATGGTCAGTTTGAGTCTATGGAAATAGTTAAAATTATAGAACAGCTAAAACATTTTACTAGATTCTGGGGGTTTTGAAACTAATCATTAATTGTTGGCACTAATTGATTTGTTTCTTCTCTAACTCAAAAGGGAAACTCTTTTAATATAAAACTTAATAAATACTAATTGACAAATATTTTGGCTTGCAAGTAAAAGACATCTGTGGGCCTGAATCTGAGGCTTGCAGAAAAGCTGCAGAAAGAAAAAGTCCCCTCTTTGTTTGATCATCTGCATAAAAGGAGTTTGAAGGATAACTTTTTGAGCTCTATTTGAGATAAAAGCCTTCTAACTTGAATTCCAAAATTGTGTTTCTTTCTTTTTTTAAAATTTTATTTGCATAACATATGTGTGGGTAATTCTTCAACAATAACCCTTACATAGCTTTCTGTTACAAATTTCGCCCCCAACTCCCCACCCCTCCCCTAGATGGCAGGATATCCACTACATGTTAATTATGTTAAAATATTGGCAAATGGAATATATGTATACATATTTCCAAACTTATCATTGTTGTGCAAGAAAAATCTTATCTACACAAAAAATATATCAGACAAAGGAAACACAATGTAAGCAAACATCAATCAAGGAGTATGAGAATGTTATGTTGTGGTCCATATTTCACATCCCTCTCTCTGGGTGTATATGGCTTTCTTCAGTGAACAATTGGAGGTGGTTTGAAACATTTCATTGTTGAAGAGAGCCATGTCCATCAGAAATGATCATCATATAGTACTGTTGTTGCTGTGTATAATAATCTGGTTCTGCTCATTTCAGTCAGCATCAGTTCATGTAAGTCTCTCCAAGCCTCTCTGAAATCATCTTGCTGGTCATTTCTTACAGAACAACAACATTCCATAATATTCATATACCATAATTTATTCAGCCATTCTCCAATTGAAGGGCATCTATTCAATTTCCAGTTTCTAGCCACTACAAAAAGGGCAGCCACAAACATTCTTGCACATGTGGGGCCCTTTCCTTTCTTTATGATTTCTTTGGCATATAAACCCAATAGAAATGCTGCTGGGTCAAAGGGTATGCACAGTTTGAGAACTTTTTGAGCGTAGCTCCAAATTGGTCTCCAGCATGGCTGTATCCATTCACAGCTCCACCAACAATGCATCAGTGTCCCAGCCCTCCCACATCCCCTCCAACATTCATCATTAACTTTTCCTGTCATTTTAGCCAATCTGACCGGTGTGAAGTGGTATCTCAGGGTTGTCTTGATTTGCATTTCTCTGATCAATAGTGATTTGGAGCACCTTTTCATATCACTATAAATAGTTTTAATTTCATCCTCTAAAAATTGGCTGTTCATATCCTTTGACCATTTATTGATTGGAGAATGGCTTGAATTTTTTTTTAAAATTTTATTTTATTTGCCTAACATATGTGTGGGTAATTCTTCAACAATAACCCTTACATAGCTTTCTGTTACAAATTT